>JACEEZ010004348.1:275210-342624 GCA_016584305.1 Chionoecetes opilio | reverse complement strand
TTGTTTTCGAAGCCAGCACAATAACTACATTTAAAAACAGACTTGACGCACACTGTAAAGTAAATGGGTATTGATAGTGCCCTGCAATTGCATATTATAGTCCCCCGGATCGAGTAGTGATAGTGATAATTGTAGTTAGTATATTTCATATCCTATCATTCCTCACTATGAAATTTCCATGTTCCTATCTTCTTTAGGGACATGGTATCATTTCCAACTGTTCCTCCTAATGTAGTTGATAGTTAGCAGTAATGTAGTACAAACAGATACCCTAGTTATGGACCATAGGTCTCCTGGTGTCTGTTACTCCTATGTATTCCTATGTATTCCTCCTCCTATTCCTCCTCCTCCTCCTCCTCCTCCTCCTCTTCTCTCCTTCCATTGTGGTTCAGAAAGCAAGTGTGGTTAGAAACACCTTTGCATAAGTACGCATGATCATTATATTTCACGCGCTGCCTACTCCTTAGAAATGTTTAACATTATCTTTACCTTGCACGTAAGCGGACTTGAAAATAAATCATGCCGTTTTTTCACCACTCTCCAACGTCACGGTTATCTATGAGCAAGGATGAGGTCATTTAAGAGCTGTATTGGTGTGAGTCTCATAGAGCTTTCTTATTTTCTATTTTGTTGATTTTGAACGCAACCTATACCAGATATCAAGATGCATTGATGAAACACCAATTTATGAAAGTAATCTTTAAAAATAAACAAACCGAAATAATGAATCGATATCGTTTCATTTGATTATAAGGATGTCCTTATATGCGTTAAGCGAGAGGCAGGATGAAAATTATGATCTTACATTTCGTTACGATTTGCCTTTGCGCTCACATTCGTCTCCTTGGCCTTAAGCTCTTGATGCGTAAATGTTCCTTCCTTCGAGACACAGGCAGTGCTGACGAAGACATTTGTGTCATCACAGTTTACTCTCCTGCAGGTTTCTCTGTGTCCACCTAGTTATTGAACAGCCCGTTGGGAAGGATTAATAGCTGGTTCACCGTAAACCCTCCGCTACGACCTATACTCGAACCAAGGCACGATAATGATAATATACTCAGGCCCGTTAGTCAGCTTTCCAGAGAAGTGTACTTGAAAATGAATATAATCAAAGCTATGAATGTAACAAATATGCAAGTAAAATTAAATGTTATGAATTATCATTCGAACTGAAGAGTTTACGTAAATGATGTGTCATTTATTCAATTGCTACAGTAGCTATGACAGGATTTTGCAAACAAACTAGTTTGTTGTTTAAAGCTTTGACAATGTGTACAATGTGACGGGGTAGGAGAAATATATTGGTGACATAAAATGCAAAAGGGACAATCTTAAAAAAAAAAAGAGAAAATCCCAGCAGATAATCTTGCATATAAGTTGTAAATTTTTGGTTTTGTATTTTTAAAAGATAATATTTTTCGATACTACTTTGTATATAAACAAAGATGACACAAACTAATCGCGATAATAACGATGTTGGATATTGTATCACTACGACACAGGGTAAAGTCAAGCATGGCTTTTTTACAAAACATGCATATAGGGGAAAAAAAATCACGGAATGAAAATTATACCCATATTGCGAGGTAAACCACGTGATGACGAGCTATATACTCCAGGCGAGAGCTACTGACAAAAAACTATGAATTACAAAAAAACGGAGAGTTTAATATAAGTACAAAGCAGTATGTTAAGACTGCTGAAACGAAGGCACATTTTACAGTGAAGATCCAAAACAGGAAAACAAACAAATAGCGACAGCCTTTTTTTTTGTTTTTTGTTGTTGTTTTTGTTTACCATCACAAAGGACTGGCCAAGGACACAAAAAAAGAGGGTAAAAGAAAGCCCGCTTAGTTGCCAGTCCCTATAGCATAGCCTGTTACAACACCTTTGCCAACAACATGATGTAATAGTTGTGTGCTGCTGCACGTCTTATGTCAGACAATTTTCAATTTCTGTTGCTTTTTTCTAATTTTTTATATTTATCTTATTCGAGATAGTTCGATTTGTGTTTGAGTATAGTTTTCTTCATTTACTTGCATTTACTCTTCTTTGACATCTTCCTTATCATAAGTTCAGTTTTTTGTTATCTTTCTTGTTGTTTTTGTCGTCGTCGTTGTTGTTATTGTTATTGTCGTTGGGTTGATGTTGATGTTTTTGTCGTCGTCGTTGCTGTTGTTCTGTTACTTTCTTTGCTGTTTGTCGTAGTTGTTGCAGTTATGTCGTCATATGCTGTGGTTTTTGTCATCGCTGTCTTTTCTTGTTTCATTTGTTGGGTTATTCTTTCTGTTCTTCAATTTATATTTAATATTATATCTTCTCCTTTTCTTTATTCTTCTTTCCCTACATAACTCATGGTATGTTATTTATCATTCCTACCACCCCTTCTCCACTTTCCAATTTGCAACAGAGACGAACCGGTTTTAATTGGTAACGTGAAGAAAAATGGGCTTTGGGTCTCTCCCTCTCTCCCTTTTCTCTCTCCTCTCTCTTCTCCCTCTCTCTCCTTCTCCCCCTCTCTCCTCTTCTCTCTCTCTCTCCTTAAGTGAGTACAGTTTACGGGAGTTCGGCTTTTCGTTTATTTTTCGAATGTCATCGCCATATTTTCATATTGTTATTGTTCTATTTTGTAAAGTCGTTGTTGTTACTTTATTTCGTCATTGTTGTTGTTAGTTGTTGTCTTTATGTCGTTTTGTTTAGATGTATGCTGGTTATTATTTTATTTTTATATTATATATATACAATATATATAAATAAATATATATAAATTATATAATAATTTATAAATATATTAATATATATTATAATATATATATATAATAATATAATAATATATATATTTTATATATAATATAATAATATATATATAAAATATAAATATATATTTAATAATAATATATAAATATAGCCGCCTCCGGCGGACTTTTTGGCTAGCTCTTGGAGGGCTATTGGGGGCCATCGGCCACCACCTGTGTTAGGGGCGAAGGCCACCAAACAACAAATTCCAGATAGCCCTTCTAACTTTCCTGAAACATGGATGTAGAAAGATGTATTAACGCCAAACCCATCACATCCCCCCAACCCATTCACTCACCCTTTACCATAAACCCCCACCCATTCATCACCCTTTATAAATCACCCCCCACCCATTCATCACCCATTACCATCACAACACACCCATTCAACTAAACCATTAACCCAAATACCCCCACCTTTCCTCACCAATCACCCATCCCCCCAAACCATCACCCCAACATTCACTCACCATAAACCCCACACCCTTTTACCATCACCCCACCATTCACTCACCTTTTACCCATAACCTACATCAAGGTTTCTAAAATCTCCAACCATTTTTTCACAATCTCGCTAATAGGTACTAAAAAATAAAAAAATATAAATAATAAGTGATCGGATCATCCTCAAAGTGGCCTTTAAAAATGTTCCCTGGTCGACTATTTTTCCAAAAACTGTGCCTTTATGAGGGAAATTGCGCACTGGGGGCGAAACTATAGCGGACACACACACACACATACCCACACAACTTTCGCTTTATTATTATAGATGACTGGTCGGAATTAAAATTTTTTACTTTCTACTGTTAATTAAGGTCTGAAAAACGAGTGTGAAGGGTTAGGCTATATGTGCAGAAATAAACCAAACACGATCGGTGATTATACTGAACGTTTCGTTCTCATCATAAGGAGTAATTCTAACCCCTACAACAGCCGTCGGTAATTAAAAAGAACTCGAAGGGGGTCTGGGAGGGGACGAAACCCTCCCACTGAGGTTAGGTTACGTGATCAATGCCCAGGTTAGGTTAGTTAACTAGCAGGAGTTTCTGCGCTCCCCCCTCCGCCCCCCACAGTTGTGTGGAGAGTATTAGGTTATAATGGACGAGAACTGCGCGGTCGCTACCGCCGTTACTACTTATGTTTTCAGTATTATATTTTGTTCAGTATACTGTCCAGTTTTAATAAACTTTCGCCTAACCTTCAAAACTTATATACATATTGTAGAAATGATATAGTAATCTAATAGCTCATACAGACACACCCTCCCCTTCCAGAGGCCCCCTAGCCCTTTAGGAGGTTAGGTTAAGGTTCGGGTTAGTTTAATAATCCCGCATGGTGGTCGAGGGGGAGGTTAGCTCCCCGTTATGAGGTTAGGTTCGATTCGGTTGAGGTAATAATCGTCCCGGCAGGGCGGGGCAGAGCTAGGGTCTCTGTATAATAGATACTCTAGGCAGAGCGGATCACTCGGCGGCTGGGGGGTGGGCTGGCGTATGCGGGGCACACTTGTTTTCGTACAATTCCGTTGCTTCTGTTTTCTGAGACACTGCCTATTATTTCCTGGCCAAGTTTTAGTGTTTTTTCTGATGGATATACATTGTTATCAATGGAAACGGTGACCCTATGATTTGGTGATGAAAAAACACACATTTTTTAATGGGTTTCCGGAAATAAGAATATCTCCATCTATAAAAGCACAAATTTAAGGCAAGGAAAAACTAGTCAGTGTCTAAGAAAATGACCGCGCAGTCCTCGTCCATTTTTACCTTTCTTGGAAATCACTAGTTTCTTACAGGTGGGGTCTAGAGGGTAAATACAAATTTAGTGATTGACACGAAAAACAAAGGTCAGATTCTTTCAAAACACAACAAAATCTATCAGAAAAATATAGTTTCGTCTGGAAATGGAGAAGGTCACTGTAACGAATCTTTCCTATAACTTTTAACAGTTGTTAGGTTTGAGGTATTTAGGATAGAAAAAAAATGCGCTGGTGGCCTTAGGGAAACTGTTCTTCCACCGTGTACGAAGTGATATTTGAAACGGAATTACTCAAAATGTCTAACATATAATGAAATCATAATGGCAGTGTCAGTGACGTACCCACAAAGTTGAAAAGGAGAGGGGGGGGGGGGTGCAAGGTGAATTTTTTCAGTGTAGCCCATGATTTTAGCAAGCGCAGCGAGCCCCCGTACAGCTAAGGGGGGGTTAGTGTTGATTTCATGATCGTTTTGAGGTTATGAAACCGTTTGAATACAGAATCGGTATACGACAAAAATTTTGCATATTCTTAATTCATTTTTTATGTACTCCGAGTCGCTGAGTTATGATTCAGTACTTCCAATAACCTTGTACGTACAACTCAAATTCAAACGCCTACATTTCGATCAAACAACTTTACAACTATAATATACTAATAATATTAACATTCAAAATGATGATTTAAACACTGTAATAGTCTCACTTTTATTACAAACAGGAAAAGACAAGACAAATCCAACATAATTTTCTTGCTGATAATTCAGTTGAAATAGTTGAAGCTGATGAGCAGTTATTAGAGCAAGCAGTAGATGAAATAAGAAAAGGGATATTTTTGAAATACCACTGAGTATAGTACATAAGTACTTGATTCAGGTACGCATTATTTAAGTTGGATTTTAAACCTGTTTTTGTTGTCAGCTATTATGGAGTATGGGGAATTTAAGGGATCTGACTGAGACCAACAGTGTCACCTAACACACGGGAATGATCCACTAGCAAAGAAGTGCAGGGCAACCAAGACTTGAGTGTGGATTGGAATTGCTACAGTCCTATTGGTGGGTCTGCGAAGCTGTGGTTCAATCTCCTCACAGAGCTGCAAGATATCATGGCGGGGTAGATATACCGTAGGAGGTGGTTGTCACTGACATCTAGAGGATCAAGCCGATCTCTGAAGACCCTTTCCATGCGCAGCCTGTCATGTGCTATATTGCCCGCAAGAACTCCATGATAGCTGAAAAAAGTGATTTTGGGGGGATAGGAATGGTCTGATGTGGCAGGTTTTGGTTAGGTGCACGAAAAGTTCATTAGTAAAATGCCCAAGGGTAGGAAATAAAAAAAAAAAAATAGAATGCAAATTGTTATATTTTGTAATATTTCAATATCCTAAATTACTAATTATCACTCACTTTATAACCCTATCTAAAATGTCTCCTACATTGCTTAATTAACCTAAAACACTTAAAAGCCATTTACATTGTAAGACTATTCACTATACAGTAAACCCTGGATAAACCCAAACAATTGGGGGGAAGGGTCGATTGCAATATCCGATAGTTCGGTTTATAGGATGATTGGTTGTCCGCCTCATAAACCGAATAGAGTTCGGTTTATAAGGGGCGTTGTTCGGTCATACGTGTTCAAACAAAGTTAACTGTATGTACAGTACTGTAGAGTAAAATATAATTTTGTACATGGTAGTCCAATGGAGTAGTCCACAAACAATGAGGGCTGAATGTAAACCGAGACGCACGGTCCGGCCAATGTGTTCGGTCGGCTCTCCAATCGCCACACATGCCGAACTAGAGTTCGGTATATCAGAGGCTTGTTCGAAGGCAACACGGCGTTCGGTTTAACGAGGTTCGGTTTATCGAGGGTTTACTGTATTTTTTTATATTGTGGGTTATGCATATGATAATACTATGTAAAGTTAGGTAGGTGGCTTATGAGTGCTAATATGGCTATAGTTAATTGTGGCTGGTGGGCGAGACATTAATTCCTAAACCCGATAAATTGTCACTGAATGTCTCGCTCATCGCATCATCCCATTGCATGATGGTTATGGATAGATAAAAATATAAACCATAAACTAACCCTTTTTTCACTGAATAATGAAAATTAACGGTAGATAACGGGTTCTCATCATCTAAAAGAACAATTAATAAAGTACGTAAGTGGAGAAAGAAAAGCTAATCTACCCGGATAAATATTTAGTTTAATCAAACCAAAACATATAAATAGCCAAAAAACACTAATATTTTTTACCTTGACGCGACCAAACAATCAAGGAATAAAGGGTAGTTTTCTTGATTCAGCCTTTTACCTAAGAATCCAATCAAGGGGAGGAACTAACCTAACTCTAAAATACTGTACACTGAACTTAACTTAACAGAAGTTACCTAAAAACCAAAGAGAAAAGGACCGGTGTTACACAATAATATACCATAAGCAAGAGTTACACATACCCTCAGTAATGTTGGTGTTTATACTGAAGAAATTTAAAGATTTATCTACCGATAACCATCAGTACTTCAACTTGTAATAAATATTGGTATATATACAGTTTCAACTAATACTCCCTATTGTAATCTCTTGACAAAGGGGGGGGCCGCGCCCCCCCAGACCCCCCTTCTAGTTTACTAGCCTTACCTGGGCATTGATTACATAACCTAACCTTATTGTGGGGGTTCCGCCCCCCTCCCCAAAACCCCCTTGTGTTATTTTTAATTTCCGACGGCTGCTGTAGGGGTTAGAAATACTCCTTATGAAGAGACCTACATATTTTTTTGCAATCATTACCTTCTTATAAGTTAACTACAGCTACAAGACCACCACCACACCTGCTTGGTACCTAATGCCCCAACAACAACACACCACCACCACCACCACACCTGCTGCCCCCCACACACCACCACACCTACGATATACGAGTATATACGAGTTTTTCATTATTCAAGGCATTATAATGAGGTTTGTTGGCAATTGATTGATTGATTATAGTTTTAAGGCGCCGCAACTGCGGGGTTATTGACGCCTGCTTACAAAAGATACATGTAAAGTAAAACTAGAAAACAAAATTTAAGATAGAATAAAAATATTGAAAATTACGAAATACATAAAAGAACAAGAGTACATTAAAAACAATCATAAGTTAATATTAAAAACATCATAACTTGTTGAGAAGGCCAGCCCTCTCAATAAATGTATGGACTTCATGTCCTGGAGAGAAAAAAACCCCTCTNAAAAATTAAAAAAAAAAAAAAGGAAAAAGTGGTTTTAAAATTTTCCCCTTTGGTCGCCCTGGTTCCCAAAAAAACTGTGCCTAGAGGGATGGCACTGGGGGCGGAACCTATCGCGGACACACACACACACACAACACACACACACACACTTTCGTTATATTATTATAGATGACTGGGTCGGGTTAAAATATTTTTCACCTTTCTACTGTTATTTATAGGTCTGCAAAACGAGTGTGAAGGGTTAGGCTATATGTGCAGTATAAACCATAACGATCGGTGGATTATACTGAACGTTTCGTTCTCATCATAAGGAGTAATTATAACCCCTACAACAGCCGTCGGTAATTAAAAAGAACTCGAAGGGGTCTGGAGGGGGACGAACCCTCCCACTGAGGTTAGGTTACTGATCAATGCCCAGGTTAGGTTAGTTAACTAGCAGGAGTTTCTGCGCTCCCCCCTCCGCCCCCCACAGTTGTGTGGAGAGTATTAGGTTATAATGGACGAGAACTGCGCGGTCGCTACCGCCGTTACTACTTATGTTTTCAGTATTATATTTTGTTCAGTATACTGTCCAGTTTTAATAAACTTTCGCCTAACCTTCAAAACTTATATACATATTGTTAGAAATGATATAGTATCTAATAGCTGCATACAGACACACCCTCCCCTTCCAGAGCCCCCTAGCCTTTAGGAGGTTAGGTTAAGGTTGGGTTAGTTTAATAATCCCGCATGGTGGTCGAGGGGGAGTTAGCTCCCCGTTATGAGGTTAGGTTCGATTCGGTTGAGGTAATAATCGTCCCGGCAGGGCGGGGCAGAGCTAGGGTCTCTGTATAATAGATACTCTAGGCAGAGCGGATCACTCGGCGGCTGGGGGGTGGGCTGGCGTATGCGGGGCACACTTGTTTTCGTACAATTCCGTTGCTTCTGTTTTCTGAGACACTGCCTATTATTTCCTGGCCAAGTTTTAGTGTTTTTTCTGATGGATATACATTGTTATCAATGGAAACGGTGACCCTATGATTTGGTGATGAAAAAACACACATTTTTTAATGGGTTTCCGGAAATAAGAATATCTCCATCTATAAAAGCACAAATTTAAGGCAAGGAAAAACTAGTCAGTGTCTAAGAAAATGACCGCGCAGTCCTCGTCCATTTTTACCTTTCTTGAAATCACTAGTTTTTTACAGGTGGGGTCTAGAGGGTAAATACAAATTTAGTGATTGACACGAAAAACAAAGGTCAGATTCTTTCAAAACACAACAAAATCTATCAGAAAAATATAGTTTCGTCTGGAAATGGAGAAGGTCACTGTAACGAATCTTTCCTATAACTTTTAACAGTTGTTAGGTTTGAGGTATTTAGGATAGAAAAAAAATGCGCTGGTGGCCTTAGGGAAACGTTCTTCCACCGTGTACGAGTATATTTAAAAAGGGAATTATCAAAATGTCTAACAATAATGAATCATAATGGCGTGTCAGTGACGTACCCACAAATTAAAAAAGGAGGGGGGGGGGGGGGGTGAAAGGGAAAAATTTTTTCAGTGTGCCCATATTTTAGAAAGCGCACGACCCCCCCCTACACTAAGGGGGGGTTAGTGTTGATTTCATGATCGTTTTGGGGTTATAAAACCCGTTAAAATCAGAATGGGTATACGAAAAAAAATTTTGCATATTTTTTAATTCTTTTTTTTGTATCCGAGTCGCTGAGTTATTTTCATATTCCCCAATAACCTTGTACGAAAACTAAAATTCAAACCCCCTACATTTCGATAAAACAACTTTCAACTATAATTACAAATAATTTAAAATTCAAAATGATGATTTAAACACTGAAAATTCTCCTTTTATTACAAACGGGAAAAGACAAACAAACCAACATATTTTTTTCGAAAATTTCATTTGGGAAAATTTAAGCTGAAAACAGTTTTTAAGAGCAAGAGAGATGAATAAAAAAGGGATTTTTTTTAAAAAACCATGAGTATAGTACTAAGTTTTGATTCATTTCGCATTTTTTAAGGGTTTGGATTTTAAACCCGGTTTTTTTTTTTTCGCTTTTTATGGAGTATGGGAATTTAAGGGATTGACTAAAAACCCAACAGTGTCCCAAACAAAACGGAAGATCCACCAAAGAAGTGCAGGGAAACCCAAAAGACTTGAGTGGGTTTGGGAATTGCACAGTCCTTTTGGGGGTGGGTCTGCGAAGCGGGGAAAAATTCCCTCACAGAGCTGAAAGTATCATGGCGGGGGTAGATATACCGTAGGGGGGTTTTTGTCCTGCCTAGGGTAAGCCGATCTCTAAAGACCCTTTTCCATGCGCGCTGTCTGTGCTTTTTTGCCCCAAAAACTCCATGTACTAAAAAAAAGTGTTTTTGGGGGGATAGAATGGTCTATGTGGCATTTTTTTGGTTAGGTGCCAAAAGTTCATTAAAAAAATGCCCGGGGGTTGGGAAAAAAAAAAAAAAATAGAATAAATTGTTATATTTTGTAATATTTCAATATCCTAAATTCAAATTATCACTCATTTTTAAAAACCCCTATTAAAATTCTCCTACATTGTTTAAATTTAACCTAAAACCTTAAAAGCCATTTACTTTGTAAACTTTTCACTATACAGAAAACCCCTGGAAAACCCAAAAAATTGGGGGAAGGGTCGATTGCAATACCGATAGTTCGGTTTATAGGATGTTTGGTTTTCCCGCCCAAAAACCGAATAGATTTCTTTTTATAGGGGCGTTGTTCGGCCCATACGTTTCAAAAAATTAACTTTGTACGACTGAAAGGAAAAAATATAATTTTGTTGGTGTCCAATAGAGCCACAAACAATGAGGCTAATTTAAAACCCGAGAGCACGCCCGGGCCAATGTGTTTCGTTTCGGCCTCCATGCCACACATGCCGAACTAGATTTCGGTATATCAGAGGCTTGTTCGAAGGCCCCGGGCGTTGGGTTTTAAACGGGTTCGTTTATCGGGTTTACGTTTTTTTTTAATTGTGGTTATGATATGATAATCTATTAAAGTTAGGTAGGTGGTTATGAGTGCTAATTGGCTATATTTAATTGTGGCTGGTGGGCGAGACATTAATTCCCAAAAACCAAAAATTGTCACCTGAGTCTCGCTAATTTCGCATATCCCATTGATGATGGTTTGGATAGAAAAAAATATAAACCTAAACAAAACCTTTTTTTTTTTTTTAAACTGAATAATAAAAATTTAAACGGTAGAAAACGGTTCCATCTCTAAAAGAAAAATTAAAAAAGACAAATGGAGAAAGAAAAGCTAATCTCCCCCGGATAAATATTTATTTTAATAAAACCAAAACATTAAAACCCAAAAAAAAAAACACAAATATTTTTTACCTTGCGCGCCAAACAACAAGGGAAAAAAGGGGTAGTTTTCTGATTCACCTTTTACCTAAAAACCCAAAATAAAGGGGGGAGGAACAACCTAACTCAAAAATACTGAAACCTGAATTTAACTTAACAAAGTTCCCTAAAACCAAAGGAAAAGGACCCGGTGTTACACAATAAAACCCAAAACAAGAGTTCACATACCCCAGAATTTTGGGGTGTTTTATACTGAAGAAATTTAAAGTTTTATCTCCCGAAAACCTCAGTACTTAACTTGAAATTTAATTTGGTATTTTTAAACAGTTTCAACTAATATCCCTATTGAAATCCTTGAAAAAGGGGGGGGGGGCCCGCGCCCCCCCCCAGACCCCCCTTTTCTAGTTTACTAGCCTTACCGGGCATTGATTACATAACCAACCTTATTGTGGGGGTTCCGCCCCCTCCCCAAAACCCCCCTTGTGTTTTTTTTAATTTTCCCGAGGGGCCCTGTAGGGTTAAAAATACCCCTTTTGAAGAACCTACATATTTTTTTGCAATCATTACCTTCTTATAATTAACTACAGCTAAAAAGACCCCCCACCACACCTGTTTGGTACCTAATCCCCCAAACCCAAAAACACCCACCCCACCACCACACCTGCTGCCCCCCCCAAAAAAACCACCACCACACCTACATATACGATATATCGAGTTTTTCTTACCCCGGCATTATAATAGGTTTGTTGGCTTTTGTTTGTTGATTAGTTTTAAGGCCCCCAACTGGGGGGTTTTTAAAACGCTGCTTAAAAAAAGATACTGTAAAGAAAACAAAAAAAAAATTTAGATAGAATAAAAATATTGAAAATTACGAAATACAAAAAAGAACAAGGTACTTAAAAAAAAATTTAAAATTTAATATTAAAAACTCTAACTTGTTGAAAAGGCCGCCCCTCAAAAAATGTAGGACTTCATGCCCTGGGAAAAACACCTCTCTCCCAATGCCAGGAGAGACGGTAAACCGTCCGACCCGCGAACCCCGGGAAAAAAATTGCACACGTAGGTCCCCAAGACGGGGCACCGACGAAAGTCCGCACATTTAAAAGGGACCAAACAATCTCCGAAAGGGAGGGGGCCCCCCCCCCATGAGGAACCCAAGATATATAGGTGGACCAATCCAATCGTCCCAAAAGAAAGTCTCCCATCTCCGGGAGAGACCGCAGTAGCCCCATCCCGATACTTGGGGATGGTGCGAAATTTTTTTCCCCTATAGTAACCCAAAACGTTTTTGCCAACTGTTGTGAACGATCTCTGTTCCGAGGTATGTCCGTAGCTGGCACTCAAAAATGTGTAACTGGTTTTTTAGCTGCATTTTTCCCAAAGGGCATAGCTTCCTCATTCCCGGCAACCCCCTAATGTGCCGTCCCCAACAAAAGCTGCCCGTCCGGCCTCGCCTCTTGAGCAATAAAGCCATTCCAGGAGGCATTGCCAGCGGGGGTCAAGCCATCCTTTTTGAGGGGGAGAGTTGGAAATTTGAGGGGGAGATTAAAATTTTACTGTGATTGAAAACACTCAAGAATCACAAAAAAAAATTGAAAAAAGAGACACCCGGGAAAGGGGTAAAAATAATATAGAGCATATAAATAGCATTATTTCACCGAAAAAAAACAGATGAAACATTTGGGAAGGCTGAGCCTTTGTTAAACGTGGGAAACGACACCTATCAACTCCTTCGTCTTTTGGAACCTCAGTAAGAGGGGGGACCGAACTCTGATGTGTGCAAAAAGGGTCAAAAAACTGGGCACGCTCGCCTGAGGATTTTAAAGACCCTTTTGAGAGGGGAAAGGGCTTTTGAAAAAGGACACTTCGGGAAAAAGCCTGACCACTGTCGTAGGCCTAGCGGGCAATCCGTAAACGGGGAAAGGGATAGCGTTCCTTAACTGTCAATCGGAAACCAAAGGGGTTTTGGTAAGCTTTTTTCGCCCTGGTAAAGTTGCTCCGAATCACAAACACGCACGGCAGCAAATGAGTCGGGGGAGGCGTTGGGGGGATCCCAAACTTTTTACAGGAGGACTCGTTGAAATTAAGGGGGACCCCCGCATCCCCCATAGATTTGGGGATGGGAGATACCTGAAAAGCCCCGGTTGCCGACGGACACCAGCATGATGTCCGAATCCGCATCCGCATCGGGGGTGTGGCGGGGAAAAACCTTCACACCCATATTCAAGCTTCAAAAGGGATAAGTGAGCGGGAGATAGAGGGTTAGCGCGTTCACCCCCCAGCTGGTGTGCAAAGAGGACTTCAGTAATCCAGGGTCCGGAGACAGTCAGTCTTGAGAGCACGGGGGTGAGGCACCCAAAATCATCATTGTCAAAATGAGTCCCAAAACCCCGGGTTTTTTTCCCTACTGGTATTCTCTTCCCTAAAGAGTAGGTCTGGGTTTGGATGAATCCCACGGGTTCTGCAAAAATAACCCCTACAGTCTTTTGTTGGAAAAAAAAGGGAAGACGATTTGTCGTCCATTCACAAACTTTTTCAATACAATTGAAGTCTTTCTTCTGAAAAAGACATCCTGGGAAACAGCAAAAAAGATTGATAAAACATCCACGTATAAGCTAACAATCCCTTGGCAGTACTCAACATCCCTTGGGCCCCCAGCGAAAAGACTAATCAAGCGCTACCTTGGGGATGCCACCCGGAAGCGGGTTTCGAAGACAGTTGTTGCCAACCCCGAACTCTAAAACCCGGTTGGGGTAGGAAACTCTGGAGGAAAAACAGGCAAACGACCTCTTAGCCCCCAACCATACAGAGATTGCAATTCCGTGTCCAAGCCGTGTCGTAAGCCTTTTTAAAGGGGAAAATATGGTCCACATGGTGTTGTCGAGAGGGGAATGCGCCGCAAAGGGGTGACCTTAAAGGAATAAAACCTTCCGATAGAGGAGCTTACGGAATCCCCTGGAAAGGGAGAAAAAGTTTTCCCCCTTCCAAAAAAACCTACAAGTTGCCTTTTACCATTTTTTTGAAAAAACTTACACACCCTGAATTTGGGTATGGGCGGAAAAATTTGTCGGTTGGGGGTGGTCCCCTTCCCCGGCTTAGGGGAGGATCACACCCCAACCCCCCCCTACTTTGGGGAAAGGTTCCTTTTAATCCAATCCCCATTTAGATGTCAACAAAAATTAGAGCCCCATCTCTTTGTGCAGAGCATCGCATATGGTCATCATCTTGGCCTGGGGAAGTGTCGCGCAAACCCTTTAGGTTGACATACCAGAGGTGTAAAAAAAACATTGTGATTTCCCCCTCTGGATGAAAAATTTTATGCCTCTCTGTTCTTGTGCGTCTGTCCCTACACTTTGGGGACGCTAGGGCGTCTGCGCCCCTGACCAAAATGGGAACAAAATTTCCCTGCTACAGTCAAGGGACTGCCAAGGGTCTCCATTTTAAACGATAGAACGGAGGGGGGGGGGGGGATAAAATTCCCCTTCATTTTTTCCCCCCCTCTTTTCCAAACCTTTTTGGACACCGGGGAGTGCCAGATCGTATTTATAAACCCCCAAGGGGAGAGACTCTTTCTAAACCCGTTGGTACTAGCTCTTAACCCGTGAAAAAGATATTTTGGGCTACTGAAGTTCCCGCGAAATGTATTTCCCTTTGCCCCGGGGGGAGTCTCCCCGCGCCGTACCCGTCCCGAGTCCCCCACGGAACAGGTCGGCGAGAGAAAAAATCCGAGTGCGGGGATGCCAGCGAGGGGTGCAAAAGGGGTTCGAGACACAAATAATCTACGGCCTCTCTTTGTTGGAAATCATCTATAGATTTTAAAACACAACCTTTTGAAAAACCCTCCCGTCTGCAGAGAGAGGCACCTTTTTTGGGGGACATCGGAAGGGGGGGCCCAGGACACTCTTTTTGAGAGGGATAATGGGCCTTCCCGAAAAGAATCGGGCACCTCCCATGAAAGTCGAGGGCGACCTGTACCAGAGGGGGGTTTTATAGACAAAGTTCCCGTCTGCGTGGAAATGTGTTGATTCCCCTGTTTAATATATTAAGTTTTTGCCCTCTATAAAAGTTACAGAGAAACCCCCGCGACGTTTCTGGTGGAAACTCCCCCCCGAAAATGCCGCCCATTTATTCTCCAAGGAGAAAAAATGGACGGGGGGAAACTGGCGGATAAGATCCTCAATCTTTTGGGGAGGTAGTCGTCAGGGGTAGATATATTGAGCAGACAGTGTAGGGCTTTCGATGGATCGACCTGCTACAGCCTGCAAAGGGGGGATTGCACGGGGTGACGTTAAGGGGCATCCCGACGATGGAAAGGCCAAACCCACAAGCACCACCTGTGGAGGTGGGGTGGGACAGGTATAAAAAAACCCGTCGGGCAAGGGCACCTTCCCTGCCCTATCATTTTTTCTTGTAAACAGATATTTCTGGGTCCCCAACCCTTTATAAAGGATAGTCCTCCCCCTTTGCACGTAACCCAAAAATTCCTTGGAGGATTGAAGATTTATTTGTCGGAAGATGATGCAGAAACCTTTCGGCTTTTTAGCCTGCGCCTTTGAAAACCCCGCATCTTTTTTCTGGGTTGTAGAAGATGGGAAAATCTTTTTCTGTACATTCCCAGTTCGGTTGGGCTTGCGTAATCCCGGGGGTGAAATCGGGGTCTCATCGAGGCCCGCGGCATATAGGGTACCGTATGTTTTACTGACAGATATTTACCCTTCTATTTACTGAAGCCCCGACGAGGGGCTTTGGGGAACTTTTAGAGGCTATAACGCTTGTGTGTCCCTAATTTTATGACCCTTCGCCACAGGATGTAGAGCTGTGTCGCTACCTTTCAGGGTGGTAACAGGGGGAGTATATTAGGAGTCACAGCATACTCCCACACCTTCATTTGGTGATCTTTAAAAGCACGTCCTCCCCTTCCTCACAATTGATATTTTACCGGAAAGGGGGCGCCCACTGACCTAAGGACTCGGGAACTGCGAGTTTGCTTCTGAGACTCCTTTTTAAAATGGGGGGGGTTCTGGGGGCCTCTTAAGGGGAAAACCATTGTCATATTTCCCGCGAGCGGCAAAACTACCGAGGGTGGTTGAGGTCATTTTGAAGATTTAGGCAGACCCACGATCGCAGGTAATGCGAAACTTATTTTAACCTGGATGGATGGATTGGTATAAAGGAATGTGGTGGTGGAAATGCAGCAGGCGATTAGGGAGTCTTAAAGAAGCAGCAGCCACGCGGATGCGGGGGGTCCCCCGCTTCCCCCCCCGCCTGCTGGGCTGTGGGAAAATTTTTCTCTTTTGGCGCTCCCCAAAACTGTAAATTGGGAGTTTGGGCCAAAAAAAAGGATTCTTCTTCTAATTTGTAGTCCCAAGTCGGGAACTCGGGGGGTGTCAACCGGCCGTGGAAGCAGTAGGGCGTTGACGTACAGTCAGCTGTGGATGGGGGCCCCCCAAAGCCGACATCACCCCACAGGAGGGGATTTACAAAATTTTTGCCGGCCCAAAAACTGTAGACTCATAGCACTCATAGGGGGGTCGATAAAGGCTTTTACTTTTGAGACTGGGGACCCATCCTGATGGGAATCGGGGGGACTTTATCCGTAGAAAGTTATAAAGATCTTTTTTGCTTTCCCCTGAACTTATAGACCTTTGAAACTCTTTTCCCGGAATTTTTATTTTTCTGCCTCCCAAAACTCAAAAAGGTCGTAGTTTTTGACTACCCTTTTTTGGGATTAAAAATTTGGTGGGTTTGATGGTATAAAAAAAGTGTCCCCGGTGATGGGGGATGTGGAAAGCACCGAGCCTGAGTAAGGTCCTTGGGTCGGATTGAACCCCCCTGCCTACCTTTTCGGGGGCCTTCCCGGGATCATTCCAAATTTTTTTTTCCAACCGCGCCGCAAGGAAAAAGTTGCCACCCCCTTTCCTTATAATACGCCCTACCATAGGGGGGGGGCTATGGGGGACAGTGGATAGATGTATAGTTTTTTCAAAAGTGTTGGGGGTGTGTCACAGGGCCGTCTCCAACATTTCAGAGCGAAAGAGTTCGGCTCGTAATGTCTCGCTCCAATTTCCTCTTTTTTGGCTTCCCTAACAGAGGAAGATCTCTGCTGCAGCAAAATTTATGTAGCACCCATTTTATTGCCATTTCATCATAAAAAGACGGATGCGGCGAAACCCCACCCTAAGCCTTGAAAATATCATGTAATGCTCTGTAAACAAGGCCTGGGACACGTTGGAAAAGAAGCAAAGGGGTCCCCAAAGTAAAGTGCCCCCAGGCCAGACTCGTCCTTTAATCCCTGTCTTCGTCCCTTTATGGGGCCGCCAGACGGGGAGCTGGGGGGAAGGGGGGGCTGCCGTTTCGTGCCACGTCGGGCCTTAAAAAGGGGCCAAGGTGGAAATGTAAAGGGGGACCCAAGGGGAAAATGTCGGGGAAAAGGGACGCAGGGAGAGAGGCGGCCGGGGGGAAATTTAAAATTGATTGACCCCAAAAAAAATTTTACTTCCTTTTCCCCACCCCCCCAAACCCCACCACGGATCCACAAGGGAACTGTCTTTTGGGGAAAGGACCTCCCCAAAACAGCTCCGGGGGGTAGGGGGGAAGTTACTTGGGTTTGCCTTGTGTGGTGCAGCCGGGGACCGATGCGGTGCCCACCAGGCAACCTCCGTTTGGGCCCTACCAACGCATGACCAGCCGTTTGACCCAGGGGGGCCCAACGGGCCCTCCGTCTTACCCCAACCCCCCCCCAAAAGCGTTTTGCCCCCGAAGGGAACACAACCCGCCCCGCGGGGGACTACTCCCAGATAGAGGGCGCGCGGGGAAATACGGGATGCCACGCACGGCAACACGGGGGGGACGGAGCGTGAAGTTAACAGGAAAAAAGCGTGAGAGGGAAAGGAAGGGTCCCCCGGGGGCCTAGTCGCCCAAAGAAAGGAGAAAAAGGGGGGAAGCAAAAAGGCGAGGGAAGATAAAGGCGACATACCGAGGTCCCCCCCCAGGAAAAAGGGGGGACGCTTGGCCCGGGGCCACGGCTACCAACCCCAACAATGGCGGCGGCCCCCAGGTAGGTGCCCCGTCGACCCGGTTTCCAACCCCGCCACCCGAAAAGGTTACTCCCCCAAAAGGGGGGGTTTGTTGGCAAAAATAGAAGCATTCGACCCAGGTGTACTGCAATATTCTACTAAATACTGAGATGAAGCTTCAAGGCGGGGGTATGGGTTAATATTACTTAGATCAAAGAGAAGTAATTTTACCCCTACACCCGCCCTGAAGCATTCCTCTACGATTTTGTAGAATGCTTAGGAACCCTTGTTCGAAACTTTTATTTTGCCAACAATCCTCATTACAAGGCCATGAATAATGTAAAACTTGCATATTTTTGGTGATGGGGTAATGGGTGAGTGAACGGGTGTGTGATGATGGATAATGGGTGAGTGAATGGGTGGGGGGTGGTGGGTAATGGGTGAGTGAATGGGTGGGGGGTGATGGGTAATGGGTGAGTGAATGGGTTGGGGGTGATGTGAATAGGTTGGCGTTAATACATACATTTCTACATCCATGATTTCAGGAAAGCTAGAAGGGGCTATCTGGAGAGTCTGTGTTTGGTGGGCCGAAGGCCCACCAATAGCCCTCCGCAGGAGCTAGTCAAAAAGTCCGCCCGGAAGGCGGCTTTGCGGCTAGTAGGTAAATATATGAGAGTTATTGATATTGATATTGGCAGATGGAATTTAATATTGATAACTGTAGCGTAATGAATGTTGGTAGAAAAAATCCTGGTAATAGGTACACTATATGCAATGTATCGCTGAAAAGATCAGAAGGTGATAAATATCTGGAAGTGCAGGTAAGCTCACACATCCGTCTTATAAACCAATGTATTGAGGCTAGAAATCGAGCTAACAGGATGTTAGGATTCATTACCAGGAGTGTTAAAAGTAGAAGTGCTGAGGTTATTCTAAAGCTTTATTTGGCACTAGTCAGACCTCACCTAGACTATGCTGTTCAGTTTTGGTCTCCATATTACATGATGGATATAGCCTTGTTAGAATCAGTCCACAGAAGGATGACCAAATGATTCATGTGATGCGTAGCTTTTGTTATAAGAAGAGATTGAAGCAATTCAATTTACACTCACTCGAGAGGCGTAGAGTAAGGGGCGATCATATATAAGTTTTTAAGTGGTTAAAGGGATACAAAAAAGGAGATGTAGGAAAAGTTCTTACGGCTAGTAAGCAGGGTAGAACCAGGGTCATAGAGTAGGGTCGGCCAGCCTGATGAGCGACCTTTGACATTCCAGGGCAGTGAGGTCAGTCAAAACAAACCTGGTGCTTTGACTAGGCTTAGGCTATATCTCAGTCCCTCACCCCTCGCCGCTCATAGCAGACGTCTATTCACTTCTCGCTCTTGCTCTCAGTTATTAGCGTACTGGTTATATATTTATGTGTTAATCTATACTAAGACAGGATGTCCGAGTGTCTGAGTGTCGCCTAGCGGATGCTGAGTGCTGACACCTTTTGATGAGGTTACGTTGACGAAGTATCACGCCATGGCCCATAAGAATGACGTGGACAGTCAACCCGGTGTCTTGATACAACACGTAGACACACCTCGCCCCTGGTTCCGGACTGCACGCACAAGTTGTGTGCGTGTCATCTCAGCGCTCTGCCCAAGGATGATGACGCTTATGAGAGTGCAACAGGCCTGAGAGACATGAACACCGGAACCTGCCACTTCCGTCCTCCCTTCCTTATATGCTGCAACTGGCCGGAGGAGGACAGAACACGGAGATTACGAGGAGACGCGTTACAGGGCGCTCCTACTCACGACACCTTTCAGAGTGTCTGTTTGTACTCCACACCCAGGAGGTGTGAGAGTACCTTGTCACGAAACTAACTCTTCTGGCTCTGTCTATTAGACACTAGTTTCATTGGCCGTTACTTAACGAACAGCGTGATATTATTAATGTATAAACCTTCACAAGCGTACATATATATACAATATATATATTTTGTACTATATTGTCTTACTCGAATCCTTTGGCACTAAGAATACTTATAGATTACGTATGAACCGCTCGACCACGTTAAGCCCATACATACCACTTTATTTGACGTGTACCTCTGGGCAATGAAGCAAGTTACCAGCCCGTCAAGAGGGCGTCATCCGGCAATCACCCCTTACAGGTTAGTCAACCAGTATCAACATGGAGTGAACCCGTTATCCGTAAAATAACCATACTAAGAAGGGTAACATAATTGGGGCAGCGGTGGGATATCTAAATAGCTGTGACCCCTGTTACCTGTAACAACACACAGATAAGGGTAACACAGTCACGCCTTTGGGCAGCCCTCATTCCCCACCCCACTAATCCCAAATGCTCTCTCTGCTCACCTTTCAAAACAGTTGCCCAGAAGGCTGCTTCTCGCTACCTCTTTGATACAATTCACTAAAACTCTGGAATTTTACTGCATTGAGAAGGAGAGCGGAAGAGAGAGGGAGAGAGAAAGAGAGAGAGAGAGAGGGCGAGGGAGGGAGAGAAAGAGAAATGATGAGAGAGAGAGAGAGAGAGAGAGAGAGAGAGAGAGAGAGAGAGAGAGAGAGAGAGAGAGAGAGAGAGAGAGAGAGAGAGAGAGAGAGAGAGAGAGAGAGAGAGAGAGAGAGAGAGAGAGAGAGAGAGGAGAGAGAGGAGGAGGAGAGAGAGAGAGGGAGAGAGAGAGAGTAGGAGAGGGAAAGAGAGAAAGAGAAAAGAGAGAGATAAAGAGAGGGAGAGAGAGAGAGAGGGGAAGAGGGAGAAGGAGGGAGGGAGGGAGAGAGATAGGGAGTGACCCTTGACCTCCCCTAGTTTAGCCTTCCTAATACCCAGGTGATAATATCCTATTATATTATAAATATTATTATTACCTACAAATATTACCTTCATGCATGCAAAGAGAAGGTACTATTTACCCATACGCCCCCCTTGAAGCATTCCTCTACAGTATTTAGTATAATGTTGTAGGACACCTGTGGTGCTTCTATTTTGCCAACAATCCTCATTATAACGCCATGATTAATGTAAAACTCGTATATTTAAATTTTGCATAAACCTATGTTGACCATGACAACAATTAATTTTAGCTGGTTTAATAGGGAATAATGGAAATTAGGTCTAGCCTGACACCCCGAGACCCGTCGTACTGGAGCTGAAGGGAGGTTCCCAGACGGCCACAAGATGGCAGGTCAGCTCACTGTTATAGTCTATTGCGTGTGTGAACGTTATCTCGGCACTCGGCCGCTAAACACCGACTTCCCGGCGCTACAAAGTGCTGACATTTGCCCAGTGTGAACCAGCCTTAAGCCCCCTTCACACATTCCGTAATGGAACCACGAAAGCGCCAACAATGCTATGCGCAGCGCCGTCATGGTCCTGCTTATGGGTCCATCGTGACCGAACGTGACGCTCGTGACGCGCTCGGCCGTGGCCACGAAAAGTTAGTGCATGCACTAAAAAATCGGGAAGCTCCCCGATTTGTTTACCCAACGCAGCACTATCGCAAGTCTATCGTGACGCTATCGTTATCTACGCAGCAGCTTCGTGACACTATCGTGATCGTCGTATGTCTATCGTGACGATAAAACAGTTACGCGCGCTTTCATCCCTACCTTCCCCCTTTTTTTGCACCCCCTTCTGCCTTCTGTCCCTTTCTCAATTACCTCCACCAACCCCCGACTACCCTCCCCCTACTCCCATCACCACGTGGTGACACCACCCATCCGTACTCCCTACCCCCTATTCCCATCACCACGGGGTGACACCCCCACACCCTACCCCCTACTCCCATCACCACGTGGCGATACCACCCACCCCCGTTTTAACCACTCACATCCCCAACACCCCCAACAACGCCTTCTCCACTCCCCCCACGTATCCCCACCAAGACCAGCACCCCCTCTTTATTACAACACCCCCCGTTTTCCCCCTTCTCCATCACCAACACAACCCTGTATCTCCCACCTTCATAATTATCTACCCCCCCAATTCCTTCTCCATCACCAACACCCACCCTCATGTGGGGCATGTTGCTAGTTTTTGACGCTATCGTGATACGTCTACGGCACCGTCATGGCACTGTCGTGGTCAGTGCCGGCTCGTGGCATAGGGCTGCAGAGCTGCAGCACCTCCTTACACTCACTGCCAGGTGTATGATACCTTTAGAGACACAGCATAATTGATACACTACTAACAAATATATATTAATATAAAGTAATTATATGTTATTTAATTATTTTCAATACGTTACTAAGTGAATTTTCATTAACACCAGAACAAAATTTAAGTTACTTTCATATTTGCTGTACGATTCATGTCTGCGCCGCCGCTGCGCTACTTATGAACACAATGAACTGCAGTCGAGGCAGCTAAGTCTCGTCCCTCTCGTGTTTACAGTGCGTGTAGACGGTGTAGTTAAATCCTGCTTTCTTTAATTACCCTATGACGATGGAAAATCCAGTGAAGTATTTGCAAAACATTAACTTATCACAGCTGACAGTAAATGAAAAGACTGAAATTAATCAAGCGGTACAGACTTTATTTTCAAGTAATACTGTAATTCTACCATCCCCACCTCAGCCATCCCCTCTACTACCAACACTACCACTCCCACCATCCCTTCTACCACCACCACTACTACCATGCCCTGAAATCCGTGAATATCAACTACAACACATACCTGAGATAGGTCAAATTTGTGTATCCTACTGTTGTGTGAAGCTTGCAGTCCCTCCATTGCATTTTATCACGAGCCGCCACTGGTCGTGGTTATCGTAGCTCTATCGTGAATACAAAATTACTGTTAATTTTCCATTCGTGACTTAGTCCTACAGCTATCATGACTCCATCGTGACCATCTTACGACCGTCATGACACATACTTACAGGCAGCGTGACATTGTTGGGAGGCTATCGTGATCTGCGTTTTTCGTGGTCAAATTTCACGATAGCGTCAATAATCAAATTGGTGGCGCTATCGTGGTTCGATTATGGAATGTGTGAAGGGAGCTTTAAGGTAGTAATTTAAGCGAGATATGGCAGGGGCCATAAAACGAATCTTTACAGAGTTAAGTAACAGGAACTACCTCGTGTAGGTCTCACGGCCTCATGTAGCTTCCTTATTTTTTATGTTCATATGTTCTCATAAGAGATAAGAGAGAGTATGCTTTTTTTTTATATGTAATTAATATAGTATACCTAAAATCTATAAAAGAAAACAAAAACTTATTTCAGAAAACGACAATACTTTAATGTAAACTATACTATTTCTTTATGGTATGCTTTAGGACTTTATAAATCCATATATATAAACAATGTGAGTTGCTACTATAACGTGCGGTCTACCGGGACATCTAATATACTATAGAAGTAGCCGTGTGTCTGCCTGTCTGTATGTCCGTCTGTCTGTCTGTCTGCCTATCTGTCTGTTTTTAGTAACCAATCAATCAATCAATCATTGGGGGCATACGCCGGGGGGCGCGTCGCCTCGCCAACCCTACGACGCCACTCGCGGGGGTTACCACGCGCGAGTCTCCATGCAGGCTCCTTTCCCATACTAAGCAGCTCTCGACAAGAAACATCAACTTGCCCCAGCCACGAGCCTTGTGGGCGCCCCCCTGGCCTCCTCCACGCCGGATTGTCTCTTACAGACACAACCCGATGTGAAGGATCGGTTACAGGGTAGCGTGCCACATGCCCATATAGCCGAAGTTGGCGTTGACGGATTATGCAGGTATTAGGCCTCGATTCAGTCTCACGGTGCAATCGCTGATTTGACACGTAATCATCCCAGCGATACCTCATGATTCTGCGAAGACACTTATTACCAAAGGCATTGCTTCGTCTCTTCAAGTCACTATTTAGTGTCCATGTCTCACAACCATAGAGTAAGACTGGGATCACAAGCGACTTGAAGATCCGGATCTTTGTCCTCCTGCACAGGTACCGACAACGCCAAATACTCTCGCTGAGCGAGTCCATAGCACCGTGGGCTATGCCAATCCGCCGTAAGACTTCTTGGCGTGACCCGCCGTCATTATGGACTGCGCTACCAAGGTATGTAAAACTTTCCAAGATCTCAATGTCCTCGCCGCACGCATGAACATACTGTACTGCTTCATCTAGTATTTCTCCAAACACCTGGACCTTGGTCTTAAGCCAGGAGACCTCAAGTCCCAAAGGCTTTGCCTCCTCGCCCAACGCCTCGAGAGCCATCACCAGGACCTCCAGCGACTCAGCAAAGATTATTGCATCATCGGCAAAAACAAGATCAGTGATCCTGGTGTTGCCAACGGATGCTCCACAGTCACTTTGATCTACAACCTTGTCCAATACCCAGTCCACACAAGCGTTGAAAAGTGATGGGGCAAGGACGCACCCTTGCCTCACTCCTGCATTACCAGGAAAGAAGCTGGATACACCTGCCCCACACTTCACAGCACTCTCAGTCCCAGAATACAGACCGGTTATCAAACCAATAGTCCTTGCAGGAATCCCGCGAAGTCGCAGCAGATCCCAAAGTGACTCACGATGCACTGAGTCAAACGCCTTCTTAAGATCAGCATAGGCTGCAAGCATCCCCTGTCGAAACTCACGTCGGCGTTCCACCAGGACACGAAGCGCTAGGATACGGTCCGTTGTTGAGTTACCAGGCGTGAACCCAGACTGCTGAGGTCTCTGATGCTTCAGCAGATGACTGCGGATTCGTGTCAGCAATATATGGGCAAGCACCTTGCTGGCACGCTGAGCAGTGTAATACCGCGGTAATTGTTGCAGTCCTGACGGTCCCCTTTCCCTTTCCAGATAGGGACGACCAGCCCCCTTTTCCAGTCAGGAGGAATGGTACCTGATTGCCACACGGCAGTCAGGACAGCATGCAACCCGCGGATCATGGCCTCACCCCCAGCTTTGAGGAGCTCCGCACTGATATTACAAACAACAGCTGCCTTTCCACCCCTCAACTTAGCTACAGCCTCTCTGACTTTGTGCCCGTCAGGGTGGCAAGGTTGGTAGAGACGTGAGCTCGCAATGTGCAGCGTCCCTGTGCATTCGGTCAGCGGTTCGAGTCCGCCTAGTTCGTGCTGACGTGGCGGCGCTTTGTATAGTCAATAACCTTGTAGTTGGTACTTGCAAAGTGCCTAGATAGGATGAAAATCTTAATCTTATCTCTGACTTTGTCAAGAGAGTGTGCGATTTCGTCAATGGGAGGATCGGCATCCACTGCCTGTAATCCAGTGGTGTGAAGCTGCTCAGTTGGAGGGTCCACCGTGAACCGAACCGTGAACCGTGTTTGGGTAACCGAAACTGTAAATTCAATTTTGATGAGAGTAGGCTCAAATAATCACATATAAATCGTAAGTGGTAAACGGCTTGGTCCTATGTGGATTGAATCACTTTGAAGGATTTTTTGGGGCTATAAACACATTTCAGTGTATTAGATTACATGATGAAACTCTGCGGTAATATTTTGCCGCATTTTACTCACTCCGTAGACTCATAGACTTACCGTTTGTGTGAGTGTGTGTGTGTGTGTGTGTCTGTGTGTGTGTATGTGTGTGTGTGCAATCATGCATGTGCGTGCGTGCGTGCGTGCGTGCGTGCGTGCGTGCGTGCGTGCGTGCGTGCGTGTGTGCGTGTGTGTGTGCATGCATGTGTGCATATGCGTGTGCGTGCGTGTGTGTGTGTGTGTGTACGTGCGTACGTGTGTGTGTGTGCGTGTGTGTGTCCATTTGTGTGCGTGTTGAGTGTGTATGTGTGTGTGTGTGTGTGTGTGTGTGTGTGTGTGGTGTGTGTGTGTGTGTGTGTGTGCATGTGTGTGTGTGTGCATGTGTGTGTGCGTGCGTGTGTGTGTGCGTGTGTGTGTATGTGTGTGTCTGTGTGTGTGTGTGTGTGTGTGTGTGTGTGTGTGTGTGTGTGTGTGTGTGTGTGTGTGTGTTTGTGTATGTGTGCTTGTGGTCGATATTCTAATATACTCCACGCACGGCCAACTCTACGTCAGCCTGTCAAGGGTTGACTGTGCGGATACCGTGCTGGCGCCCCGTGGAATCACACGGAACATGGTCTACCCCGAGGCACTTTGACCTGTGACCAACGACAGCAATAATACGATTGGAGTTTGCACTCACATTGTTGTCTAATATATACTACTACTACAAATATAAATACATGGGTCCGAAGGGTACAAAAACACTTGTGTGCACTATAGCGTGCGGTCTACCGGGTCATTTTACACAAAAGCGTGCGGTCTACACTTCTTACACTCTACACTCTTACACTTCAGACTGCAACTTATATTATATCTATATGATATTGTCTATATACAATCGGGTATTATAGAAAAATAAAACAGACAAGCCAAAAAGAACGTTTTTTCTTTTTCTTGCATTACACTGCCACATCGATGACAAGGCTCTGCTTCTTGTGGTGCATCCAAAAAATAGTTTTCACGTATAAACGTAACTGCTGTTTCTTCTCTCAAGATTACACTTCTGTAAAATTCTTTCAACAGCATTGTAGAGGGTTAGGTGTGTCAGACTGAGGTTCCCGTCTTGAATTTTAGGAGGATACTGAGGCAGTACTTTGTTGATCCCCATTTTACATGATTGAGTTGGGCTTCGGTAGCCAGGTCAAGTCAGGTCAGTTGTGGTCTTGCCAGATTGCACATTATAGCTATGCGGTAGTCAGGTCAGGTCAGATCAGGTGGGATCTTGGTAGACCGCACATTAGGGTACCGTAAACTGAAGACCCCGTTGTAGACCGCACGCTATAGTAACAACCAATTTTATAATATATAATAAATAATGTGACAGGTGTTATATAGTGAAAAAAAGGGATGAAAATACAAGAATCCTGTTAATATCTCCGTTTTCTGTGATTTTGTACCCACTGAGACAGCGTGACGTCACGCCCTGCACGCAGACTGACTTCTCCTTCTTAGATTTTAGTTCACACTACCCGTTTTTGCTGTCCGTGTCTACGCGCATGTCGTCATCATTGACGTCACTCTCTGCCCGTGCAGTGTGAACCTTCTGCCTAGACGGACGTATAGCAGTGGACACAACATAAACAAACTGTAGTTGCTGAAGTTGAAAAAATAAGGGAGGTTCTATTGGGGATACTCAGTGATTCAGTTACGACTGCCACCAAGCGTAATGCCTGGGAGGCAGTAACAGCAGCGGTGAACGTCGTGAGCGGTGATGGTAGGACATCAGCTGAAGCAACAAAAATGTATGTGGACTTCAATTCTGCAGTGAAGAAGGCCGTACTGATACTGTCACAGATTGGTATGTTACTGTAGACGGTCATAATCAATTTGGTTTGTGGTATTCTCGTTGAATATGAAAATTAATGGGTAAATAAGATGAATATCTTTACCCAGTAGACAATTACATACATTGTTGCATGTTTAAAGATGTTATCACATTGGTAAAAATGCACGAGGACTGCGTGGTCATTTTCTGAGACACTGACTAGTTTCTCTTTTCCTTATATTAGTATTTTTCCAGATGGAGGTAATTTTATTTTCTAGAAACCCAATATAATGTTTTTTTTCTTCTTTTTTTTCATCACCAACCCCTAGCGTCACCGTGTCCATTGATAACAATGTATCTCCATCAGAAAAAGCACTAAAACTTGGCCAGTTAATAATAGTCGGTGTCTCAGAAACCAGAGAAGTGACGAAATTGTACGAAATCAAATGCTCCGCCCCGCATTCGCCAGCCCGCCCGACAGTCGCCAAGTGATCCATTTGCCTCTCCCTGCCGGGAGGATTATTACCCTAACTGAACCAAATTTAACCTCCTAACGGGGGGTCTCCGCCCCTCCCGATCCTCCGGGCGAGATTATGAACCTAACCGAACCTTAACCTAACCTCCTAAAGATTTGGGGGGCCTCTGGAAGGGGAAGGTGTGTCTGTATGCATATTCGACAACTATATATAATTTCTACAATATGTATATAAGTTTTGAAGGTTACGCGGGAGTGGATTAATACTGCACATTATACTAATCAAACAATAATATAGAAAACGTAAGTGGTAACGACGGTAGCAACAATGCAGTTCTCGTCCATCTTACCCGTCACATTTAGTATTGCAGTTATTTGGGTAAAGCGGGAGTAAAGGGGTGATAACTGCAAAATGAGGCATTTCCGACGATTTTTATTGTGACCATCATTCTTTACACATCAAATTACATGGGAAAAGAGCACTTCTAACCTCATACTCAATTACCGGTTGAAAGTACTAAAGTACCGTTATTTGTGACTGTATGTAGTTCACATTGGACTTTTTTTAAAGTGATTATTGTGTTATCGTAGTTATAAATCAGAAAGTTGAATTCTATGTGTAGAAGTTCACATGCCTTGGGTCGAATGTACATGATTAAAGTGTACAATAACACTGCAGATATATTTAATTTTCAACTTTTCATTATGACTTCAAAATGTTGTTTTTTGTAAATGCCATTGTTAAGAGAAAGGTTCTACTTTTTACCGGGATGGGAAGGCTTATAAGCTTCACACTTCTGGAAATTACTATGATTAAGGAAGAACATAACATCTTATGAAAAATATTTAGTTGCCTTCTATATTGCTTCTACGTATATATACCTGTATATATATTTATATATATATATATATATATATATATATATATATATATATATATATATATATACTGTATATATACATATATATACTGTATATATATATATATATATATATATATATATATATATATATAATATATTATATATATATATATATATATATATATATATTATATATATATATAATCTTCATATCATGGAAGATATACATCTTTTCCTCACTGAAACTCAGTTGTCTGTGAGCACTGACAGCAGATCTTTTTCTGTCTCCTCTTACTGTCTCTATTCTCATTTTAAATCCAAAGCTGGTTGTTGCGTATATGTGCGCAATGACATCACTTGCTCTCGTGCCCACGGCCTTGAATCTTCCGAATTTTCTACCATCTGGCTTCGACTTCAATGTCACTCTCTTACTAAATTTATCTGTGCTGTATATCTCTCACCTAACTCCTCTGACTATGTAAAATTCTTCGACTATTTAACATCAAAAGTGGAGCACATCTCATCTCATTTTCCTTTACCTGAAATTTCCATTCTTGGGGACTTCAATGTTCACCATCAGCTTTGGCTATCATCTTCTTTCATTGACCAACCTGGTGCACAAGCCTACAACTTTTCTATCCTCCAAGACCTAGAGCAGCTGGTGCAGCACCCTACCAGTATTCCTGACCACTTTGGAGACACGCCCAACATTCTTGATCTTTTCCTAACTACTAACCCTTCTGCTTACCCTGTGAAACTATTCTCTCCGTTGGGTTCCTCCGATCACAATCTTATTTCTGTAACTTGTCCTATCGCTCCAGTACCGTCTCGGGACCCACCTAAGCGGAGGTGCTTCTGGCACTTCAACTCAGCTAAGTGGGAAGACCTAAGGCAGTACTACTCTGATTTTCCATGGAATGATTACTGCTTCCATGTCAAAGACCTATCTCTTTGTGCAGAGCGCATAACTGAGGTCATAGTCTCTGGCATGGGGGCGTACATTCCACACACTTTCTCTAATCCTAAAGCCCGTCAACCTTGGTTTAACTCTGCTTGTTCTCATGCTGTCCGAGATAGAGAGGTGGCTCACAAACGGTACCGTAAGCATCCATCTCCTGATACTCATGCCCTTTATATTTCTGCCCGTAATCATGCCAAAGCTTTACTTCAACTTACCAAAAACTCTTTCATTCATAGAAAATGTCAAAATCTTTCTAAATCAAATTCCTCTCGTGACTTCTGGCATCTAGCTAATAACATCTCTAACAATTTTTCTTCTTCATCTTTCCCTCTTATGCTTCACCCAGATGGCTCCACAGCTGTCTCATCTACTTCTAAAGCTGAACTCTTCGCTCAAACCTTTGCTAAAAATTCCACTCTGGTTGATAAGGGCTTGTCCCTCCTTCCCCTCCACCCTCTGACTATATTATGCCTGTCATTAAGATCCTTCGTAATGATGTTTTCTTTGCCCTTTCTGGCCTAGATCCTCGGAAGGCTTACGGTCCTGACGGAGTCCCTCCTATTGTTCTCAAAAATTGTGCTTCTGTGCTTGCACCTTGCCTGGTCAAACTTTTCCGTCTTTGTCTATCTACTTCCACCTTTCCTTCTTGCTGGAAGTTTGCTCACATCCAACCTGTTCCTAAGCAGGGTGACCGTTCTAATCCTTCAAACTACCGTCCTATAGCTTTGATTTCCTGCCTTTCTAAAGTTTTTGAATCTATACTTAATAAGAAGATTCTTAAGCATCTATCTGCTCACAATCTTCTATCTGATCGTCAGTACGGTTTCCGTAAAGGACGATCTACTGGCGATCTTCTAGCTTTCCTAACTGAATCTTGGTCATTCTCCTTTAGGGGTTTCGGTGAAACTTTTGCTGTTGCCCTTGACATATCAAAACCTTTTGATAGAGTCTGGCACGAATCTTTAATTTCCAAACTACCCTCATTCGGTTTCTATCCTTCTCTCTGTACCTTCATCTTAAGTTTCCTTTCAAACCGTTCTATTGCAGCTACTGTAGACGGACATTGTTCTTCTCCTAACTCTATCAATAGAAATGTTCCCCAGGGTTCTGACCTATCACCCACTCTCTTTCTATTATTCATTAATGATCTTCTAAGTCTAACTCAAAGCCCTATCCACTCCTACGCTGATGATTCTACCCTGCCTTTTTCAACGTCGTTTATTAGACGTCCAACTCAACAGGAACTACGGGATTCACGAAGAGATGCCACCGATCGCCTAACTTCTGATCTTTCTATAATTTCTGATTGGGGCAAAGCAAACCTTGTTTTGTTCAATGCCTCAAAAACCCAATTTCTTCACCTATCTACTCGACAAAACTTTCCAGATAACTATCCCCTCTTCTTCAATGACACTCAACTGTCTCCTTCTTCTACAATGAACATTCTAGGACTATCCTTTACTAAAAATCTGAACTGGAAATCTCACATCTCATCTCTTGCTAAAACTTCTTCTAAGAAGTTAGGTGTCCTGTTGCGTCTGCGTCCTTTTTTTTCTCCCTCCCAATTGCTTGCTCTCTACAGGGGCCTTATCCGCCCATGTATGGAGTATGTCTCACATGTTTGGGGAGGATCCACTCATACAGCACTCCTAAACAGGGTTGAGTCAAAAGCTTTTCGTCTCATCAACTCCCCTCCTCTGACTGACTGTCTTCAATCTTTAAATCACCGCCGCAATGTTGCTTCTCTTGCTCTCTTCTACCGTTATTTTCATCCTCACTGCTCTTCTGAACTTGCTAACTGCATGCCTCCCCCCCCCCCCCCGCGGCCTCGCTGCACAAGACTTTCTACTCATTCTCATCTCTATTCTGTCCATCTTCCTAATGCAAGAGTTAATCAGTATCTTTACTTTTGCATCCCTTTCACTGGTAAATTCTGGAGCTCTCTTCCTGTTTCAATTTTTCTACTTTCCTATGACTTAAATCTTTTCAAAAGAAGAGTAAAGACACCTCCTGAACTAAATTGGCTCACCCCCTCTTTTTTATTTTATTCTCTTAGTGTCTTCTTTATAGGGACTGGCAACTGAGCGGGCTTTGTGTTACCCATTTTTGTTGTGCCCTTGGCCAGTTCCTTGTGATGTAAAAAAAAAAAAATGTATATATGTAATGTGTATATACGTGTATATATATATATATATATATATATATATATATATATATATATATATATATATATATATATATATATATATATATGTATATATATATTGTCACGGTCGGTGACACAAGGTCGCCACCCCAGGCCATGCCCCAGGGACACTTGGGTCTAATTAAGTTAATTCAGGATATTTAAAACAAGATCAACATATGAAATCCTTATATAATTAACACGCTTAACTCCAATTCCTTGGTACAACAGATAAACACTTGAATGCACGGTCACAGAAGACTCGCAGATAGGGATACCACGCGCAACGCTACGAAAATCTCACTCACTCTCACTTTCCGTCTCTCTTTAACTTCCAGCCTCAACACACAAAAACACCTTAAGAGCACTTCTACTGAGCGTCTATACCATCACAAAAAGAGTACTCCACTGAGTCTCTATACCCTCACAAAAAGAGCACTTCCACTGAGGCTCTATACATAACACAACGCTTCTACTGAACGTTAATCATAAAACACAACGCTTCAACTGAACGTTATCATCACAATCACAAAAGAGCGCTTCTACTGAGCCTCATCACCTACTTCCCTCCTACTCTCACTTTCCGTAAATACAGCCCACCCGACATCCGTGAACTAATAATGATTAAAAACACTTCACAAGATACTCACAATACCCTCATATCAAGGGTTAGAAAGGAGGACTCACAAGCCTCCCACGTGGTGTGCCCACGCCGTCACAGCGGCTCCTCACACAACACTATACGAGTGGAATGATTGGAGTGGGGCGCGAAGCAAGGTCACGACCGGTTTTATATGGGTGACCTATCTGGCGGCGTGTGGCAACTCTCTCGTCACCCATACTTCCTACCAAAGGGGGCGGAGCTACACTCTGCTCCAGCCATCTTGACCATCACAACACATACGCGGGAAATATGAATTTTTCGTCACAAATAATATATATATATATATATATAATATATATATATATATATATATATATATATATATATATATAATATATATATATATATATATATATATATATATATACATATATATATATGTTCACTAAAAACACTGTCATTATCATCTAAACATAGAAAGATAAATATATAGTATATTTATTAAACATATATAATATATATTATATATTTATATATATATATTATAAAATATATATTTATAATAAATTATGCATATACATATAGTATACATATATATATATATATATATATAATTATATATATATATATATATATATATGTATATACATATATATACATATACTATAATATATATATATATAATATATATAAATATATTATATATATATATACACATATCATATATATATACTATATCATATATATATATATATATATATATATATATATATATACTATATACATATACTATATATATATAATAATATATATATATATATATTATATATATATATATAATATATATATATATATATATATATATATATATATATATATATATATATATATATATATATTATATAATTATATATTATATATATATATATAGACAACATACACACCAAGGTCTGTTAAGTATATATTGTGTTTTTATTTTTTAGATAATATAGGATTATTTTACTGCTTTTAAATTTCTTTTAGATGTTCGCTTTTAGCAGTTTTAGTATATTAATTTATAAACTATTTTAGCCTGATGATGCCAAGTGCAATTGGCTTGATTAATTTAGTGCCCGGTATGGGTATGTCAAAAAGTATGAGAGCGGTAACTCTTACAATTTGTATCTATTTTACACTTTGTTACCCTCTATCTCAGTTAATTATTGACGGAGAGTGTTCATATTTACTGGGCATATCATTGACATTATCCCCTATATATGTGCAAAGAATGAGCTCTGAGTGGGCCTTAATCTGAATTTTCTTTTTTTTTCTTTTCTTATGTTGCAATTTTATGCTCGTCCCATTCACGCACCAAGAATGATAGAGACTTGAGTTACGGTATACTTTTAGAAAGTAATGATATATACCTCCAAATTATAACGTTTGAGGAATTCAATGAAAAATATGCTCTCTATAATTCTTCAAAAATGAGCTTAAAATCACTTTTTTGAAGATTTTCAGTCATTCCGTTTCAAAAGGTAGGTTCATTCAGGCATGCAATTCACTCTATATTGTGTAGAATATAATGCTGCCTGCTATTTGAGTGCCCCCCCAAAAAATCTCTATTTTCTTGCAAATACTTAAAATATTTTTTGGGGGATATACCACTGCAATTATTACCCATATTTAAGTCAATAACACTCAAAGACTAATTAAGATACGGCAATGAAATTCCGTCCTCTATCGCACTATACTACTGTCTAGAAGCTGTATAGGTTTTATATATAGAGAGTTAAAATTGTTAAAATTACAATGCTATAAATATGTACTTTTACATGGAAGAACTCATGCAAAAGTACCTTTTACGGCACTATTTTTCCAATTCTAAGCTTTATTGAGAAACAGTATATATTTTTTATAGATCATAGATAAACTATCTTGGCTGAAATAGTGCACGAATGATGTCAGTTTAATAACAAGAATTTTGAATGGGACAAAAATAAATGTTTTCTACAAATTTAATCACTCATATCTTTCTTGTTTATTATAAAAAACAGATACTATTGGGTGGCTGGGCTTATTACTGTCCCCATTATATAGTTTAAAAAGAAAAATGAAATGCAACGATTTTGAAAATTTGTGACAACAATTATCGAAAGGCCATTTTTAAGCTTTCGTAACACAACCATAAAACTCATTTAACAATAATCTATCTATTTTATACGTACAATTATATGCATTCTAAAAAAAAAAAATCATTTTTGTATTCAGGGAAAATTTTCACGCAATAAAAGCCTTGACTTATTGTCGCAGGCAACAATTGAATAGAGTATTTTTTGGGGGTAAAATGGACTGCAATTATTACTGCTATTTAAGTCACTAAGACTCCAAGACTAATAAAGATAAAGCAATGAAATCTTATCTCCAATCACACTATACTCTTGTCTATATGCTGTTATATTTTCATGTAAATATACTAAATACTGTTAAGATTATAATGCTCTAAATATGGACCTTTTCACGGAACAAATCATGCAAAGGCACATTTTGAAGCACTATTATTCCAAAACTAAGCTTCATTGAGAAACGGTATATATTTTGTATAGATGATAGAGAAACTATCTGTATTGAAATTGTGCGCGAATGATGTCAGTTCAAAGAAATTTATTTTTGTAGGTGACAATAATTTTTCGTCATATTTAATCACTCATATCTTTTTTGTTTATTAACATTAAAAGTTTACGTTGAGTGTATGGGCTTAGAACAGCCGTTAGTATATACTCTAAAAAGATCAACGAAATCCAATGATTTTGAAAAAATAAATCAAAAGGTCATGTTTAAGCTTTTGTAGCACAGTCATAAAATTCATTTAACAATAATCTACCTATTCCATACGTGTAACATTATGCATTCTACAGAATCCAATATTCAATTTTGTATTCAAGGAAAATGTGAATGAGATATCAGCCTTGAGTTATTGCCGCAGGCACAATTTTAAGACAAAAAATACTACTCTTTGAAAAGCTCTATCTCGGAAACCCAAAATGGTAGAAAGAATCACAAGGTGTCATTTAAGCTGGAATAGGTCATTCATTTTATGATTAGAGCCATTCATATTTTTGTCGTTAAATTTCGTTCTTATAGGTGAAAATAGGGCAAATTTGCTTGATTTTGCAACATTTTGGGATGTAACTCCGAAACTTATTGACCGATGTTTATCATATTCATAACAACGACGCAATAAGAGTTCCCTCACAACATAGCCGAAAATCAGTCTAATCCAAAAAACGTAAGTCACTTAAACACACTTGTGAAAGTTTGGGGATTACATGTCAATATTTGAAGTCATAAGAGGGGTAAGACTATAGAAAGTCTCGAAGATCTTTTTCTTGACAGGATGTCGCTGGAATTCAATTACACATAATTTTTAATAGCATTTCCACACTTAGGAAAAAGTTTAAAATATTTATTTAAATGCCCCAATTCAGCTCCTAAGTGAGAAGAATATTCATTTTCAGAAATCATTCATAGGTACAAAGTACGTACTCTTTTCTTTATATTCTCTATCTCGATAACCAATCGTTGTTGAGCGACCCCATTAGTGATTCTTAGACTTTTAAACTATTCGCTCGGCACCTGTAATGTAAACATTTTTGACTTTTTATAACTCTAAAAATTTTCAACTGATTTTAATAATATATACTCATATGACGTAATAGTATAATATCTCTAACTTATGAAAATATCAGACTGATCTGACATATAACAAGGGTGCACGAGTCATTAAAAAAAAAAAAAAAGATTTTTGACATCTAGCACCCTTAATATTTGTCGGATAAATTAGATTTTTCACAAGAGTATAGATATTGTACTCATACACCATCTGTGTGAATTTTATTACAACTGGATAAAAACTAAAAATCGCTAATTTTTTCCAATTTTTTTTTTTTTTCCCTCATCCCCCACAAAAAGTTTTGTTACTACGTTCCCGACAACATAGCATCATTTCTATAGTTAATTTGCGTTTAAATTTATTTTTAATTTTTTTGCTATTTAAAAAAAAAAACATTAATAAAATTCTATAAAAAAAAATTAAACCCAAAAATCTATAAAAAATATTCTATATAGTCGAGCACGAACTAACGAAACTTTAATGTGGGTGATAATGAAAAATAATTAAAAATTGTAGAAAATAGTACCAATTTTTACAATTTTTATCCAAATTAAATTTTATTTTTACAGATTGGGTATTAGTACAGTACCCATCATGTACTACAAAATCAAACAGATCTGACAAATATGAAGGGTGCTGGATCAAGTTTTTTGAAAATACTATAAATACAAAAAAATCATACGTATTAAAATTATAGACTTAAAAAAACAAACAAATGGTGTGCCTTTAGTTTAAAAATCAGGCAATTAGTTTACCAGATACAGGCCAAAAAGTATTATAAATCTGGCATTATATTTTACATGAATACCCCAAAAGTGGCATTTTCCATAGAGATACAAAAAAACATTCCGATATCAAAATTATAGATCGTGATAAATTCTATAAATAGTTTTTTCATAAGTTTTAATGAGAGGCAAACGGTTTAACAGATACAACCAAAAATTATGATTCCTAATATATCATAATTTCCATTATATGCCCCCAAAGGATCATTTACCTTATAGATACAAAAAAAAGATATAGATCAAAATTATAGATCATAAAAAAATATATAAATAGTGTTCTATTAGTTTAAAATCTGCCAAACAGTTTAGCAGACACAACCCAAAAAGTATTATTCATAAGGGATAATATTTTACATTATACCCCCAAAAAGTTGCCTTTTCCTTATAGATACAGAAAAAAGACATGATATTAGAATTATAGATCATAACAAAATCTAGAAATAGTTCTCTATAAGTTTTATAATTAGGCAAAAAGTTTACAAGATAAAATTCCAAACAATTATTCCTAAAGCGTAATGTTTCACATTAAGCTCCAAAAGTGGCATTTTCTTTATAGATACAATAAAACGTATTGAGATTAAAAGTGTAGATCATAAAAAGATCTATAAATAGATTTCAATGTTTTACAATCAGACAAACGGTTTATCAGATACAACCCAAAAACTAATATTCATAAGGTGAAATATTTAAATTATACAAAAAATAGTGGCATTTCCCTCCCTCACATATTTCTCTACATTTTTCTCTTTCTCTATAGTCCATTTGATATACTTTAAGCCGAAAAATTAAATCGAACGAATTTGAAAAATTTTGAAAAAATATATAAGGCCATTTTTAAGCTATTCTAACAGAACAATAAAAGTTATTCAACGATAATATACCTCTCTCATACGTAAAACTATATGCAGTCTACAGAAAACACCATTCAATTGTGTTTTCAAGGGAAAATTGAAAAAAATATAAGCCTTGATATTTGACCGCAGGCACTATTTGAATATAGAAAGTCCTATGACCGATATTTAAGTCACTAGCACTCAAAGACAAATAAAGATACAGCATTGCCATTTTCTCTCCTTGCACAATATACTGCTATTGAGCAGCTGTTAGAGTTTCAAGGGTTTATGATAAAAGCTCTTAGAATTACAATATTCCAAATATGGGCATATAGGCGGATTTTTTTCTTCACAGTTTATGCATTCATATATATATATATATATATTATATATAAAAATTTTTACTATATATATATATATATAATATATATATATATATATTATATATATATTTAGGGTACCCCGTAGGTCCAATGAAAAGTGAAATACAGATTATTTCGAATTTGGCAGGGTGTTTTCTTATGTAAAATTGAATTTTAAGGGTGGTTTCTCCTCTTCAACTGTTTTGGTTTGAGCACTTCTTGCTATGCAAAAATGGACTTTAATATTTATATGCAAAACATAGCTTAAAGTGCGATTTTGCATAGTAAGAATTGCTCAAATGCAAAAATGGATTCAGATAAAATCGTCTTAGAATTCCATTTTACATAGGAAATTGGCATGCCAAAGTTGAGAAAAAGAATTTTTGTTATACGGCGTACCCTAACCAGGGTACCAAAATAGTTGGGTTGGGTTACGATGGGAGGAAGGACAAGACCAGGGCGATGGTGCCCGACAGCTATGGGAAACTGCACCCAAGGTTGATCAGGGAGGAGCATGTGTCAGTGACAGAGGAGCCATCTGGAAGGTACCTTTGGCACTTTGTACCAGAGGACCCGGTGCCACCTGAGAAGCCTGCGTTCAAGGTGGCTCAGGCTCTCTATGATCTGCTGGTGACATACGACTCCACCGACTCACTGGTCGTACTGCAAGGTGACTCAACTAGGGCCAACACGGGGTGGAAGGGTGGTACTCACGCCCATCTGGAGAAGATGCTGGGATGCAAGCTCTTCTGGAGTATATGCGTGTTGCACACAAACGAGTTGCCCCTGCGCCACCTTATCACCAGCATCGACGGGCCTACCTCATCTGACACTGGCTTCACGGGTCCAGTGTGCAGTCTGCTGTCCAGCATGAATGAGATGCAGTACAACGCAGAGTTCAGAGGAGTGCCAGGCGGTGAAGATCTCACGGAGATACCGGAGTATATACTGGTCAACATGTCCACTGACCAGCAGGTCTCCTACCAGCTGGTCCAGGCTGTGAAGCGGGGCGTTCTCCCGTCCGAGCTGCAGGAGATCAAGTGTGGCAAGGTGTCCCACTCCAGATGGCTCACCACAGCCCAGTCGCTCGTGTACATGTGGACCAGAAAGCATGGACTGACTGGCAAGGAACTGAACACCCTGGAAATCCTAGTCAAGTACTGCCTGCAGGTGTACTTCAAACTCTACTACGACATCAAGGTTCACCACAGACTAGAGGACGGCCCCAAGCACATCCTCACGCAGCTCAGAGTGATGAGGTCGCAGCCCAAGAAGGTCCAAACAGCTGTGACCTTCTACGTGCGGACAGGAGCATGGTTCGCACACTCAGAATGTGTCCTCCTCTCGCTGATGGCGAGTCAGAGTGAGGACGACCGCAGGTTCGCCGTGACCCAGATTTTGAAGCTGAGGGCTGGTGAGGAGTATGGGGACACCAGTGTAAGACCTCGCATCACACCCAAGCTGAACTTGTCAGCCACCAGCTTACAGGCACTGATCAGCTGGCAGCCTGGCCAGGTGCAGGAGCCGGCATTCACCTGTTCACTGTCCGGGGATCAGATCCAGGAGATCCTGGTCAAGCCGTCCGAGGTTCCGGAGTTCTCTATCCACACTCAGAGCACCGAAAGAGTCGTGAAGCAGGTGACAGAAGCTGCGGCAGCAGTGGTGGGGCAGCAGGCCAGAAACGGGTTCATCCGGGCTCGGGCCCACTACCGGGAGACCATGCCCTGCTTCAGGTCTAAGGCCCAGTTGCAAGAAATGGACGTTTTCCATCGAGTACACGATAGTGAGTGGGGCGCCCGACCATCGTGATACTCCATTGATAAGTTTCATGAACGGCTGATTTTGCCCCCATCGGCATGATGTCCCGACGTCGTGAGCGAGGTGTACCAACCCATGCGATAAATAGAATGATAATATTTACTACTATAAATAAATTTACTCTTGTCATTTCTATCATGAATTATTCTTTTCTATAACATAAAAATAAACTAATACTTGTATTAGCAATGCTGTTTTCAATAGTAAGAGGCGGTACAAAAAGATTTCAAAAGTTCTGAGGTTGGTTATTTGAGTTACCATGACAACGCCAGGCTGGCGTGCCAGCTGAACCTCCTCCTCATCTCTCTCTCTCTCTCTCTCTCTCTCTCTCTCTCTCTCTCTCTCTCTCCTCCTCTCTCTCTCTCTCTCTCTCTCTCTCTCTCTCTCTCCTCCTCTCTCTCCTCTCTCTCTCTCTCATGGTTACAATTCATTTGCGTTTCTAGATGATTTTAGTCAGTAATGTTTAGCCATATTACTTATTATCATTTCGAAATGGTAACTGCATACAATCGTACATTCAATCATAGTTTAAGTCTGTTCACTCCCAGCGGGAATACCGAGCGGGTATTAGTATATTGTTTAGGGCTGCAAGGATTCGTTGAGGAACCATATTGCCCTGGTGATGTCCTACGATGCGTTCACAGGCGTGATAGTTGATCAGTCTTCTTCAGGAAGACACAGGTAAGGTAGATGACAACGTATCGTTATGAGGTGTGGATGGACTCCGCCCGCCTGCCCGCCCGCTCTATATCGCTCATCGCTGTCAATAGGTGGCGCGGACATCCACCCGCTTGTCTTGAGTTCACGGCAACTGAACATTATGAATTAGCTGCCTTTTTGGCTTAGTAACCGCGTTGATTCTTCCCCAGAAATGTGTCACATATTGAATATGTTGATTATTGATGTTCAATGGAAGTATTTAATAATATATAATGCTCATCGATCATCTCGTCGGTAGGGGGTTACCGCCCGACGATTTTTGCCCGATGGGGCCCACGATGGGGATGAAATGGCGCTGTTCTTGAACCAGAGGTGTCGGGCATTTCCACGCCGGGACCCTATAGGGAGCACGTTAAGACCTTCTTGCAACTGGGCCTAAGAAGGACATGATGGACACGTTCTAGGCCAACGTAGAGGCTGTGACACTGTGATGTAGTGCCTAATGAACCAACTGATCAGAAAGAGCTTACCACGCTAGTCATTTGGAACTCATATTGGTGCATGATGCAATCAATACACAGGACCAACCGGACACAGCGTACTCATTTAAGCATTATTCGATAAGGGTGCAATATAAAAGTGTGATTTTGCATAGTAAAAATTGCTCAAATGCAAAAATGGAAACAGATAAAATCGTCTTAGAATTCCATTTTACATAGGAAATTGGCATGCCAAAATTGAGAAAAATATTTTTTGTTATACGGCGTACCCTAATATATATATATATATTTTTTTTTTGACACTCAAATAGCAAGCAGCATTGGATTCTACACAATATAGAGTGAATTGCATGCCTGAATGAACCTCCCTTTTGAAACGGGAAGACTTTGAAAATCTTCAAAAAAGTGATTTTAAGCTCATATTTGAACAATTATAGAGAGCACATTTTTCATTGTATTCTTCAAATGATTAATATTTGAGGTAGATATCATTACTTTCTAAAATTATAGCGTAATTCAAGTCTCTATCATTCTTGGTGCGTGAATGGGTAGACCATGAAAATGCGAGAAAAAAAAAATCTTTTTTTCATTTCTCAAACCAAGGCCCACTCAGAGCTTGTTCTGTGCACATATATAGTGGATAACATCAATGATATCACCAGTAAAAATGAACACTCGCCGTCCATAATTAACTGAGATAGAGGGTAACAAAGTGTAAAATAGATACAAATTATAAGAGTTACCGCTCTCATACTTTTTGACATACCCATACCGGGCACTAATTGAATAAGGTCCACACTAATGTCGTCTAAATGCAACCATTTGCAATCCCCGATGAAGCTTAGTTTTTTAATAATAGTCATTAAAAAATTTTATTAAACCGATTTTTTTCAATTTTCAGCAGCCTGCCCTCAAACCCACAATTAACATATTATATGGATAAGCTTATTCTATCATATACAAGTTTTGAAAAAAATATAGGAAAAAGAAAAGAAAAAAAACCTCATGCCCAAAAAAAGTATATATGAGACGTTATAGGCCTATATTAATTACTAACCGCAAAGCCGCCCTCCGGGCGGACTTTTTGGCTAGCTCCTGCGGAGGGCTATTGGTGGGCCTTCGGCCCACCAAACACAGACTCTCCAGATAGCCCCTTCTAACTTTCTTGAAATCATGGATGTAGAAATGTATGTATTAACGCCTTACCCATCACCCCCCACCCATTCACTCACCCATTACCCATCACCCCTCACCCATTCACTCACCCATTTCCCATCACCACACACCCATTACCCATCACCCCCCACCTATTCCCTCACCCATCACCCATCACCCCCCACCCATTCACTCACCCATCACCCCACATCCATTACCCATCACCCTACCCATTCACTCACCCATTACCCATCACCCTACATCAAGGTTTCCTCAATTCTCGCAACCCACATTTTTTTTTCACAATTCTCGCTAATAGGCTACTAAAAAAAAAAAAAAAAAAAAGTGATCGGATCATCAAATATGTGGGCTTAAAATGTGTCCCTGGTCGAACTGGTTCTAAAACTGTGCCATATGATGGGATTCCGCCACGGGGGGCGGCACCTATCGCGGACACACAGACAGACAGACACACACACAGACACACACACTTTCGCTTATATTATTATAGATTTATAAACATAAAAAAATATATTTCATTATTTCCAATAAGTAAACTATTCGGTGACAGGGGTATGAATTAGCATGGTATGAATTGTCCGGGGTATGAATTGTCCGGGGTATGAATTGTCCGGAGTATGAATTGACCATGGTATGAATTGTCCGGGGTATGAGTTGTCCTGTCACCGATATGAACTACTGTGTATCATCTTCAGTGGCACATACACATCAGTAGTGATGCTATAATTCGTAATATTTGGCGCCTGGCGACATTATTGCAGCTGGCGACTATACTGTTATCTACGGTAGGGTTATCACTATAACTGTCCAAGGTAAAGAAATTTTTTCCTGTGGAAACACTGAGGCAAAGTGTCCGTAGGCAAAGTGTCCGTAGGCAAATTGTCCGGTAGGCAAAATGTCCGGTAGGCAAACTGTCCGTAGGCAAACTGTCCGGTAGGCAAATTGTCCGTAGGCAAATTGTCCGTAGGCAGACTGTCCGTAGGCAAACTGTCCGGGTACCATATATATGTATATATTAGTAGAGTCATTTTCTTGGAGTCCGTGACCATTTTCTTTCTACCTTTTTTTCTCGATGGATTTGATAACCTGGACCATTTAAACGAAAAATTAGCTCCTATGCCCCTCTAGGAAATGACGGCTAACTTTTCTAGAGCCCAATATTGAAAATGGCCGCCGCCGACATCTTGAAAAACATAAAATGTTATATATCTGGCATCAGATGAGTTAGAAAGACGAATGAGGTGTCATTTTTTACTAATTATGACATTACAAAGTCACTGTAATGGTTATCGTACAGTTTAGGGATCATTTTGACCTCTAAATCCAGGATGGCCACTGTCCGCTATCCTGAAAAACATGAAATGTAATATCTTCGGCACAAGATAAGCTAGATGGATATGTGAGGTGTTGTTTTCCACTTATTTTAGCATGACACTACTTCATTTTAAACTGCATACTAACTGTACATACTAATCTGCCACTTCACTATCACTACATGATTCACTGTATGAGCCACTATCAGAATCACTGTCCTCACTCTCGCTGCTATCATCACTGATGTTCTCTGTCTGCGGATTTGCAGGTAGTGGTATGGATGGCGGAAGCGGCGGCTTGGTTGAACGGACAGGCAGACATAAGCCATTTACAAGATGCCACCCATGACCAATCGGTGATGGGTGATTTTGGAGCTGGTAATGCTTTTGCAAATATGCAAGATAGTTTGCACGCTCCAAGTGTGGATGGAGACTGTCCAAGTCAGACACAAGTCGGATAGTGCTTTTTTTCTTCTGAGCTCCCAATGGTCCTGCTTTTGGTATCACCATAGACATATCGAATAACAAACCGCTCCAAATCACTGATGACCTGTTGTGTTACTGGGAGCTGTGTACCACATGCTGCTAGCAGGTCATGTGCCTCTTTAGACTTCTCTAGACGATCTGCGATGAATTTCTTGCTTGTTCCATAGAAGCCAGAGTTGTGGTCACACCCAGTGAGAACATGAAGTGGTATGATGGATGCAGCTATTGCCTCCCTGCACAAACATCGGGCATCAATAAGCTGACGCTTGCGTTTCACACACAGGATCTCTGAGCAACATATGCCGCTTGCACATAGTTGTCTGTGTCCTCTGTATCTAGAATGACAGGTGCTGTGTAGCCGTCTGACCGGAGCACACTGTATATTGTGAACATGGCCGTATCTGCCTCTGCATGGGAGCATATGAACTCTGGCACAAGCTTGCCTGTAGTGAGGTTCTTTGCAGTGCTGCCCACTACACAGTAGATGATGTCGGTGCTAGTTGTCGCTGCTGTTCTCTGAAATTCCGTTTGAAGAAATGCTTGAAGCCGGATTTTGTTCTCGGGTTTACCCAGGAGAGCATGGAAAACTTTACTAGAAGGAAATTCATCTTCTGTCTTCATGAAGACATTGCTGATTGGCAGGTTTTTTTGGCGCAGTATTCTCTCACTGTCCTTGATCGTGTAATTCTGATCATATGAATCATTGACGCAAATGATGCGGTCAGCATGCTTGTGTCTTGTTTGAACAAAGTGCACCAACTTCTCTGCATAGTCTCCCCAGGTATACTTGGCTATGTCTCCCTTCTCTCTATCTTCAATGGTAGGAGTTGATAGGCGCCAGATGAGACCCATATCAATAATAGACGTGTATGCATCAGGCTCTTGAATGACAGTCATAGTTAGTTTTTGTTGAAGCTTGCTTTTCTGTGATTTACGGATTGTTCCATTGACGTTGAAGATGGAAAGGCACTCGGCTGTAACACGATGCTGCAGGACTTCTTCAAGTTTCAGAACACTACTTGTTTCGACCAGTCCAAGAACAGAGGCCAAGGCTTTACGCTCCATTTCCTCAGTCTTTCCCTTCAAGTTGTCACCATCTCCTTTCTTCAATTCCTGAGTTGAAAAGTTCTTGCGCTTGCTACGGGGAACTCGGTCGTTGAGAGCCTTGGTCTTGGAATACACTCTGTCATGCATGAATTGCTTCAGTTTGCTTCTGCCATCCTCCTTTGCTGATTTCAAATCAGCAGCGAGAGCGTCTGAGGCTGGGATTCCTGACTGTAAGGATCGAAGTGTCTGGTTTGTATGGTCAAATGGATCACACTTGAACTCAGTGAGGCATGCGCTTATATCCTGTACAGCTTGTTCATCCTTCTTCATTTTACTCGATGAGCAATCATCATGCTTCCCTTTTCCTTGCTTCTTGCGTTGAGCATGGCGATGGACTGTTGTTCTCACCCGATTGATGTTATTCACATTCCGAGTGTTTGAAGGGAGCTGCTTTTCATTGTTCAGAATGGCCAACCAACCAGACTTTACCTTAGAGCCTTATTCATTGTTGACTCTATCCATATATCGAGGGCGACACATGTATATGGTTTTCCTGTCATTGACTGTGCAAACTTACCACTCTCCATGAATGCAGCCTGGTCGACAGGAAGGGTATCAAGCTCTGCAGTGAAATCGGGAAGGTGCCGACCATACTTGTTATTATCATAGATTTGCATCAAGGGAAGCATGAGCTTGAGTGAGGACTTACACTCAGTCCAGTTGCTTGTTCTGATTGCATGGATATTTTGAGTCAGAATTTCCACCATTTCCATGAAGGACATCCAGTATTCTGCTCGTGGTCCACCCTCATATTCTTTGAAGAGAGTGTCAATGAGGTCCGTCAGCTCAGGATTTCTCTCTAGTTCTGCATGTGCATCTGCAAGCTCCTGTGCATCATTCAGATGTCGGAGCTTGGCAAGGGATGCCTTTACCTCTTCAGATAGAGGGGAACCTTCCAAACGTCTGCATATGACATAGTGGACCAGAGTTTCATAGAATAGTCGCAAGCAACGAACACCACGCTTAACATGTTTTCCACGAAGGGCCTGATCAACAGCCCCGTCTGCTATTACACCCGCTGCCACCAACACATCTGAGATGCCAGATCCCTTAAACCTCTTGTATATAGTGTAGATGAATGACATTTGGATGTGGAAGGGTCCCATGAATGGTAAGATTTTGCTGAACAGCTCAGCATTCTCACTTTTCAATTCTAGCATGAGCACGTAGACAGGATGATCACCAACAATTATTGCATTAGGCATCTTTTTTCCTTCGATCGATTTTGCAGGTATACACATCACATCATTGAGAATTGTCTTACTGGGTGGGTTGGTATAGGTCATGTGGTATATTGCTCTACTCTTCTCGTCTGCATTTGACATGCTGGCGTGAAACCCTGAAAACCTTATTGTCTTGTATGGGTTGACATTTTGCATTTCACTTCCGAGGTCTTTGAGAGTTGTCGAGAGATTTGATGCAAAGTTGGCACCGAGAACTGGTCGATCCTCAGGATTCTGAGAAGGATGTTCTGGATCAAATGATTCTGGCTGCACAAACATGACATTAGTGCGGTGTGACTGGCCAGCACCGGTCATTGTGTCGCTCATGAAGTCATCGTTGTCGACTATAGCGATGGTAGGTTTACCCTCCGCTAGTTCGAACGCACAATCAGATGAGCACTTGAGGTCATTGACCACCCAAAAATCGCGCAGCATAAGTACGTCATTGTAACTAATGCCCAGTCCATCTTTGTGCATTATGTCGACAATTTCCCTACTCTTGGTCAGTCCATGTAGCAAAACAGAGAGATTTATCTGAAATGCAGTGCGTTTTCCAGTGATGTAGCTTGTGAGGATAGATGCAATCGTTCGGACGGGTGGACTGTCATCAATTGCAGACTTATTTGGGTTTTTCAACCATGTGATTAGCTGCAGCAGGAGCTCATTAGGGTCTTCTTCTTTCTCCAACTCGTGTATGTATGGGGGCCAGGGAATAGTATTTGTCCTGATGACCTGCTCTTTGAGTCGTTCCGCAACATTCATCACCAACTGATCATTGCTAACACCCAATGAAGATATTGCTGCCTCAATGTAGGTACCTGCTGCTGTTGTATCATATATCAGTTCACTCACATTCTTTTGAATACGTTCATGAAATCCGATGTCTCCCCCAAATTCATTGATGAGAATTTCCTTTAAGTAGCTGGACTTTACTGCTGAGTTGTGTCCGTGATTTGAGATAATGCGCTTATAGTCCTGCAGGAGACTTTGCAGTGTCCTAATTTTATGGTCTTTGAAGATGACTTGACGAATGTGATGAAAGAAGAGAGCCTGGGCCTCTCGGAGGTTTACACGCTGCAGATGTTGATTACTTTTATCTGAAAGGGGCTTGTGGTCGCTGACATATTTGCGCCAGCACGAGCGATGGTAGCAGGTTTCCAACACAAATGCTGTTTGGCTATCTGGGATGGATACAATCAGAGTGTCAAGTCTCACTCTCATGACGTCATTTTCCAGACGAACAGTATGTAACTTGAATTTAGTCCAGGCATCTACTGTTGATAGAAGTAAAATCTGCTTGTCGCGATTACTACTCTTGTATCCCCCTTTCATGCACCACACACATAGAGTCTTATCATGAAAGACACCAATGCTGGAATGGAGCCTTTTAGGTGCACTGGCCTCTGGCGGAGGGTCTTGTTGATCTGATGCTTAATTTTTTTCAAGATGTTCCTCGGATTTCTGTTTGCGTTTTTCAGCTTGACAGAGCTTGCGCTTGCTGGATAATGATGCGTAGCAAGTGCTATGCATCTGGTGACCTTTAGGTTCCTACTCCCAATCCACATTTTCATGTACATGTTGAAACTTATCAAGTTCTCTCCATTTTAAAGACTTTTCCCGGATGGATTCCCACTTCTCAGGTGTAATGTTTTCTAAACTGTCATCTGCTGTACATGACTTTCCACAGAGTAAAATGCACTTGTATTCATCTAAAGCCTTGTCTTGTAACTCTTCACTGTCTGTTCTATTATCCATTCTTTTAGTCAGAGCTGGGCACTAAATACATTTAATGTATTTAAACACTAAATATATGGGAGAAATGTATTTAAATACTAAATACTAAATACATTTTACGAATGTATTTTAATACTAAATACTAAATACATCAATTGTATTTAAATACATTTGTAAATACATTTTAAATACACACAAATTTTAAAATGTCCGAAAAAAATGAATTTCCTTAGGATTTAACATAAGAACATAAGAAAATAAGGAAGCTACAAGAGGCCGTGAGGCCTACACGTGGTAGTTCCTGTTACCTAACACTACCTACATCCACCTTTCATTACCATCCATGAACCTATCCAGCCCTCTTTAAGCTCCCTAATGACTCTGCACTAACTACCTGTCTACTGAGTTCATTCCAGTCATTCACCACCCTATTTGTGAACCAGTTTTTCCCAATTTCTTTTTAAATCCACGCTTTTCCAGCTTGAATCCGTTACTTCTTGTTCTACCCTGGTTAATAGCCGTAAGAACTTTTCCTACCTCTCCTTTATTAAACCCCTTTATCCACTTAAAAACTTCTATCAGATCGCCCATTACTCTGCGTCTCTCAATCAATCATTGGGGGCATACACCGGGGGGCGCGTCGCCTCGCCCACCCTACGACGCCACTCCCGGGTGTCACCATGCTTGAGTCCCCATGCAGGCTCCTTTCCCATACCAAGCAGCTCTCGACAAGAAACATCAACTTGCCCCAGCCACGAGCCTTGTGGGCGCCCTTTTGGCCTCCTCCACGCCAGATTGTCTCTTACAGATACAACCCGATGGAAAGGATCGGTTTCAGGGTAGCGTGCCACATGCCCATATAGCCGAAGTTGGCGCTGACGAACTATGCAAGTAATAGGCCTCGATTCAGTCTCACGGGGCAATCGCTGATTTGTTACGTAATCATCCCAGCGATACCCCATGATTCTGCGAAGACACTTATTACCAAAGGCATTGATTCGTCTCTTCAAGTCACTATTTAGTGTCCATGTCTCACAACCATAGAGTAAGACAGGGATCACAAGCGACTTGAAGATCCGAATCTTTGTCCTCCTGCACAGGTACCGACAACGCCAAATACTCCCGCTGAGCGAGTCCATAACACCGTGGGATATGCCAATCCGCCGTAAGACTTCTTGACGTGACCCGCCGTCATTATGGACTGCGCTACCAAGGTATGTAAAACTTTCCAAGATCTCAATGTCCTCGCTGCATGCATGAACAGACTATCCTGCTTCATCTAGTAAGTCTCCAAACACCTGGACCTTGGTCTTAAGCCAGGAGACCTCAAGTCCCAAAGGCTTTGCCTCGACATCCACTCGATCGGCGGATGGGAGGATGAGGATGTTACAGAGGATCGTCATCCACTGCCTGTAACCCAGTGGTGTGAAGCTGCTCAGTTGGAGCGTCTCTAAAATTTCTATCAGATCGCCCCTTACTCTGCGTCTCTCGAGTGAGTGTAACTGTAATAGCTCCAATCTCATCTCATAACTAAAGTTACGCATCCCTTGAATAATTTTAGTCATCCTTCTCTGCACTGATTCTAACAAGGCTACATCCATCCTGTAATATGGAGACCAAAACTGAAACTGCATAGTCTAGTGAGGTCTGACTAGAGCAAGATAAAGCTTTATAATAACTTCCGCACTTCTACTTTTAACACTTCTGGTAATGAATTCTAACACTCTATTAGCTCTATTTCTAGCCTCAATACATTGTTTCCTAGGTCGGAGGTCTGGGCTCACCCTTACTCCAAGAACTTTTTCACCTTCTGATTTTTTCAGCGATACATTGCGTATGGTGTATCTATTACCAGGGTTTTATCTACCAACATTCATTGAAAAATCCCTGGTAATAGATACACCATACGCAATATATCCTTAGATTTTGCAATGATTCGCAATGATTTCCTTAGATTTTCGGTTTCCTTAGAAATCTTCTTTTCAGGCCTAATTTCCTTGAAATCAGGACATTTCCTTGCCAGTGGAAACACTGGTTCATTGTAACATCAGGGTTGCCAGATAGTTGGTCGGGTTTATGGCCATATTAACAGATAAAAATGTATTAAAAAATTTATATTAAATGTATTTAAATATAAAAAAATCAAATACTCATAAAACTATTTAAATATTGTATTTAAATACATGACAACCAATGTATTTATAAATACATTTCTAAATACACAAATGTATTTAAATACGTGTTTAAATACAATGTTATTTAAATACTGCCCAGCTCTGCTTTTAGTCACTTTACAAGTCGGCGATTTTCATCAGACGGGCATGCGAGGCATCTTAAACAGAAGAAAATTAATATTACATATATATTTTTTTGCCACTTCATTATTTCTGGGCATGCGATGCAGCTGAAAGAGTATGAAAAGAAATATTAGATATAAAAAAAAACATGTTTTCCCTATTTCGCCGTATCATACTTGAAACTGTATGTCAGGATATCCCTGAAACTCTAAAATAATACTTCCAATGAGTTTATCATGCTAAAATAGGTGGAAAACACCACCTCACATATCCATCTAGCTTATCTTGTGCCGAAGATATTACGATTCATGTTTTTCAGAATGGTTTACAGTGGCCATCCTGGATTTAGAGGTCAAAATGATACCTAAACTCTCTAATAACCATTCCAGTGGCTTTGTAATGTCAGAATTAGTAAAAAATGACACCTCATTCGTCTTTCTAACTCATCTGATGCCAGAGATATAACATTTTATGTTTTTCAAGATGTCGACGGCGGCCATTTCCAATATTGGGCTCTAGAAAAGTTAGCCGTCATTTCCCAGAGGGGCATAGGAGCAATTTTTTCTTTAAAATGGTCCAGGTTATAAAATCCATCGAGAAAAAAAGGTAGGAAGAAAATGGTCACGGACTCCAAGAAAATGACTCTAATGAAAAGTGAAATATAGATTATTTCGAATTTGGCAGGGTGTTTTCTTATGTAAAATTGAATTTTAAGGGTGGTTTGTCCGCTTCAACTTTTTGGTTTGAGCACTTCTTGCTATGCAAAAATGGACTTTTATATTTATATGCAAAACATAGCTTAGCCCCGCTAAAGTAACGGCTTCATTTGCACCTATCATCAATTCTTGATCGTCTTTTTCAGGATGGCTTCTCCCTGTAAACCAAGTGGGTCGAAGCCCGCAACTAGACAGAGCTCTGGATCCAAGTTGGCCGCCTTTGTTGGCGGTGGACGAGAGTTTGCTGAGAGTGAGGTTCCTACGTATCGCGGCGTGATGAAGAGGGGAATCCTTCACCAAGAACTCAGCGGCATCCGGGAGGGTGTTGACAAGCGGGGGTACCCAGTGAGAGACATTGCGAAGGATCTGACCCCCATGGTGCTTGCCCAGTGGAAGAAATCAAACGCCCAGTTTGCATCTCCAGTGGTTGTTATTGACCGGTCCGTGACCAGAAGGATAGATAATTTTTGGAAGAAGGTTAGTGAAGTGGTGAGAGACAGAGCAACTAAAGCAGTAAAGGAATTCGTGGAGAAGAATATGGACAGGCTGTTTGACATAACGGCCTGCCCTTACACGATCTTCCTCTGCAAGGACCAGGAATCCAACTGCTCCAACCCCCAGCTGTGCCACGCGAGAGCACACGTGCAGTGTGACTGCCCCCTGGCCAGCAAAGTCCCTACTTTAGACCTGGAGTGGCTGTACTACCAGAGGATCAAAGTTGGGGAGGAGAGTGCAATGATGATGATAGGGGTAGACAAGAATGAGACCCATAGACAAGTGAAAGCAGCAAAGAGAAAGCAGTTGGAAGAGGAGGCTAAGCTGAAGAAGCAGAAGCAGAAAGATGAAAAGGTCAGACGTCTTGAGCTGCAGGAGCAGATGTTCCTGGGCCAGGCTGAAGATGACCAGGATTCTGAGGATGGGACGGAGGAGTCGTTCACCCTGCTACTCAGAGGAAAGAGGCAGGAGCAACAGGAGGCTGCCATACTGGTAGACCGACTGCTCAGGGAGAGGCTGGGGTCCCTGGCACCCCTTGTGATGCAGTACTTGGACAGGCTAGCTGCAAGAAGAAACACAATGCCAGTCCGGAACCTGGCGCTGGCAAGCACCCGGTTCGACGTTCCGCTCACTACTGCTGCTGCCTTGGCTTCTGGATTCCTCCAGGACCTTATCGCTGACGGCCACCTTTCTCTAGACATGTCGTACCTGGTCTGCGATCCTAACAAGCTGAGGAGGGCCAGGCAGGATGCCATGGCATCGGCCAGGGACCTTGACCAGGGGAAGCACCAGGGTACCAAAATAGTTGGATGGGTTACGATGGGAGGAAGGACAAGACCAGGGCGATGGTGCCCGACAGCTATGGGAAACTGCACCCAAGGTTGATCAGGGAGGAGCATGTGTCAGTGACAGAGGAGCCATGTGGAAGGTACCTTTGGCACTTTGTACCAGAGGACCCGGTGCTACCTGAGAAGCCTGCGTTCAAGGTGGCTCAGGCTCTCTATGATCTGCTGGTGACATACGACTCCACCGACTCACTGGTCGTACTGCAAGGTGACTCAACTAGGGCCAACACGGGGTGGAAGGGTGGTACTCACGCCCATTTGGAGAAGATGCTGGGACGCAAGCTCTTCTGGAGTATATGCGTGTTGCACACAAATGAGTTGTTCCTGCGCCACCTTATCACCAGCATCGACGGGCCTACCTCATCTGACACTGGCTTCACGGGTCCAGTGTGCAGTCTGCTGTCCAGCGTGAATGAGATGCAGTACAACGCAGAGTTCAGAGGAGTGCCAGGCGGTGAAGATCTCACGGAGATACCGGAGTATATCCTGATCAACATGTCCACTGACCAGCAGGTCTCCTACCAGCTGGTCCAGGCTGTGAAGCGGGGTGTTGTACCGTCCGAGCTGCAGGAGATCAAGTGTGGCAAGGTGTCCCACACCAGATGGCTCACCACAGCCCAGTCGCTCGTGTACATGTGGACCAGAAAGCATGGACTGACTGGCAAAGAACTGAACATCCTGGAAATCCTAGTCAAGTACTGCCTGCAGGTGTACTTCAAACTCTACTACGACATCAAGGTTCACCACAGACTAGAGGACGGCCCCAAGCACATCCTCACGCAGCTCAGAGTGATGAGGTCGCAGCTCAAGAAGGTCCAAACAGCTGTGACCTTCTACCAAACAGCTGTGACCTGAGGACATATTCTGAGTGTGCGAACCATGCTCCTGTCCGCACGACAGGATCATGGTTCGCACACTCAGAATGTGTACTCCTTTCGCTGATGGCGAGTCAGAGTGAGGACGACCGCAGGTTTGCCGTGACCCAGATTTTGAAGCTGAGGGCTGGCGAGGAGTATGGGGACACCAGTGTAAGACCTCGCATCACACCCAAGCTGAACTTGTCAGCCACCAGCTTGCAGACACTGATCAGCAGGCAGCCTGGCCAGGTGCACGGGCTGACATTCACCTGTTCACTGTCCGGGGATCAGATCCAGGAGATCCTGGTCAAGCCGTACGAGGTTCCGGAGTTCTCTATCTACACTCAGAGCACCGAAAGAGTCGTGAAGCAGGTGACAGAGGCTGCGGCAGCAGTGGTGGGGCAGCAGGCCAGAGACAGGTTCATCCGGGCTCGGGCCCACTACCGGGAGACCATGCCCTGCTTCAGGTCTAAGAAGGACATGATGGACACGTTCTAGGCCAACGTAGAGGCTGTGACACTGTGATGTAGTGCCTGATGAACCTACTGATCAGAAAGAGCTGACCACGCTAGTCATTTGGAACTCATATTGGTGCATGATGCAATAAACAGGACCAACCGGACACTGCGTACTCATTTAAGCATTATTCGATAAGGGTGCAATATAAAAGTGCGATTTTGCATAGTAAGAATTGCTCAAATGCAAAAATGGAATTAGATAAAATCGTCTTAAAATTCCATTTTACATAGGAAATTGGGATGCCAAAGTTGAGAAAAAGAATTTTTGTTATACGGCGTACCCTAATATATATATATATATATATATATATATATATATATATATATATATATATTTTTTTTTTTACATCACAAAGGAGTGGCCAAGGGCACAATAAAAATGGGTAACACAAATCCCGCTTAGTTGCCAGTCCCTATTAAGAAGACAGTATGAGAATAAAATAAAAAAGAGGGGTGAGCCAATTTAGTTCGGGGGGTGTCTTGTTACTCTTCTTTTGAAAAGATTTAAGTCATAGGAAAGTGGAAAAATAGAAAAAGGAAAAGAGTTCCAGAGTTTACCAGTGAAAGGGATGAAAGAGTAAAGATACTGATAAACTCTTGCATCAGGAAGATGGACATAATAGGGATGAGAATGAGTAGAAAGTCTTGTGCAGCGAGGCCGCGGGAGGGGGGGAGGCTTGCAGTTAGCTAGTTCACAAGAGCAGTGGGCATGAAAATAAAGGTAGAAGAGAGCAAGAGAAGCAACATTGCGGCGGTGATTTAAAGATTGAAGACAGTCAGTCAGAGGAGAGGAGTTGATGAGACGAAAAGCTTTTGACTCGACCCTGTTTAGGAGAGCTGTTTGAGTGGATCCTCCCCAAACATGTGAGACATACTCCATACAATGGCGGATAAGGCCCCTGTAGAGAGCAAGCAATTGGGAGGGAGGAAAAAAAGGACGCAGACGCCACTGGACACCTAACTTCTTAGAAGAAGTTTTAGCAAGAGATGAGATGTGAGATTTCCAGTTCAGATTCTTAGTAAAGGATCGTCCTAGAATAATCATTGTAGAAGAAGGAGACAGTTGAGTGTCATTGAAGAAGAGGGGATAGCTATCTGGTAGGTTTTGTCGAGTAGATAGGTGAAGAAATTGGGTTTTTGAGGCATTGAACAAAACAAAGTTTGCTTTGCCCCAATCAGAAATTATAGAAAGATCAGAAGTTAGGCGCTCGGTGGCATCTCTCCGTGAATCACTTAGTTCCTGTTGAGATGGATGTCTAATAAAAGACGTTGAAAAATGCAGGGTAGAATCATCAGCGTAGGAGTGGATAGGGCTTTGAGTTAGACATAGAAGATCATTTATGAATAATAGGAGAGTGGGTGTTAGGAAAGAACCCTGGGGAACACCACTATTAATAGATTTAGGAGAAGAACAATGTCCGTCTACAGTAGCTGCAATAGAACGGTTTGAAAGGAAACTTAAGATGAAGGTACAGAGAGAAGGAGAGAAACCGAATGAGGGTAGTTTGGAAATAAAAGAGTTGTGCCAGACTCTATCAAAAGCTTTTGATATGTCAAGGGCAACAACAAAAGTTTCACCGAAACCCCTAAAGGAGGATGACCAAGATTCAGATAGGAAAGCTAGAAGATCGCCAGTAGATTCAAAAACTTTAGAAAGGCAGGAAGTCAAAGCTATAGGACGGTAGTTTGAAGGATTAGAACGATCACCCTTAACAGGTTGGATGTGAGCAAACTTCCAGTTAGAAGGAAAGGTGGAAGTAGATAGACAAAGACGGAAAAGTTTGACCAGGCAGGGTGCAAGCACAGAAGCACAGTATTTGAGAACAATAGGAGGGACTCCGTCAGGACCGTAAGCCTTCCGAGGATCTAGGCCAGAAAGGGCAAAGAAAACATCATTACGAAGGATCTTAATGACAGGCATAATATAGTCAGAGGGTGGAGGAGGAGGAACAAGCCCTTCATCAACCAGAGTGGAATTTTTAGCAAAGGTTTGAGCGAAGAGTTCAGCTTTTGAAGTAGATGAGACAGCTGTGGAGCCATCTGGGTGAAGCATAGGAGGGAAAGATGAAGAGGAAAAATTGTTAGAGATGTTATTTGCTAGATGCCAGAAGACACGAGAGGAATTTGATTCAGAAAGATTTTGACATTTTTTATGAATGAAAGAGTTTTTGATAAGTTGAAGTAAAGATTTGGCATGATTACGGGCAGAAATATAAAGGGCATGAGTTTCAGGTGATGGATGCTTACGGTACCGTTTGTGAGCAACCTCTCTATCTCGGACAGCATGAGAACAAGCAGAGTTAAACCAGGGTTGACGGGCTTTAGGATTAGAGAAAGTGTGTGGAATGTACGCCTCCATGCCAGAGACTATGACCTCAGTTATGCGCTCTGCACAAAGAGATAGGTCTTTGACATGGAAGCAGTAATCATTCCATGGAAAATCAGAGTAGTACTGCCTTAGGTCTTCCCACTTAGCTGGGTTAAAGTGCCAGAAGCACCTCCGCTTAGGTGGGTCTCGAGGCGGCACCGGAGTGATAGGACAGATTACAGAAATAAGATTGTGATCGGAGGAACCCAACGGAGAGAATAGTTTCACAGAGTAAGCAGAAGGGTTAGTAGGTAGGAAAAGATCAATAATGTTGGGCGTGTCTTCAAGGCGGTAAAGGAATACGTGTAGGGTGCTGCACCAGCTGCTCTAGGTCTTGGAGGATAGAAAAGTTGTAGGCTTGTGCACCAGGTTGGTCAGGGAAAGAAGATGATAGCCTTATATATATATATATATAGGGTGACAAAGACACTCGTCATACTTGGGGTTGTTTATGCGCAACGTTTCGCCAAGGCACTTGGCATCATCAGGCTAAAAATAGTTAAAATTTTTAATATATTGGAATGCTAAAATGCGAACATCTAAAAAATTAATTCTAAGAAACAATAAAATATTCCTATATTATCTAAAATTACTAACTAATAAATAAAATATAATTTGTACTTAACGGACCTTGGTGTGTGTGCTGTCTGAGTTGGTAGAGGACTGAATGAACACTAGTTTCGTGGGTAACATTTCAGCTTGTGTGGGGCGATCGAACCGAGAGTCGGGCAATCGAAACAGTGGCACCAACTACATATACTCAAATGACTACCACTGTTTCGATTGCCCGACTCTCGGTTCGATCGCCCCACAAAAGCTGAAATGTTACCCACGAAACTAGTGTTCATTCAGTCCTCTACCAACTCAGACAGCACACACACCAAGGTCCGTTAAGTACAAATTATATTTTATTTATTAGTTAGTAATTTTAGATAATATAGGAATATTTTATTGTTTCTTAGAATTAATTTTTTAGATGTTCGCTTTTTAGCATTCCAATATATTAACATTTTTAACTATTTTTAGCCTGATGATGCCAAGTGCCTTGGCGTTTGAAACGTTGCGCATAAACAACCCCAAGTATGACGAGTGTCTTTGTCACCCTGAAACATCAAGATGTACCAAATAAGAAAATCAATTATATATATATATATATATGAGGATGTTCAGGGCGGCAAAAACACTCGTCATTTCTTCGGGGTTCTTTATGTGTGCGTGCAACGTTTCTCCAAGGCACTTGGCATCATCATGCTAAAATGGTTTATATTCGTTAAACCATGATAAACCATTTTAGCCTGATGATGCCAAGTGCCTTGGCGAAACGTTGGACGCACACATAAAGAACCCCGAGGAAATGACGAGTGTTTTTGCCGCCTTGAACATCCTCATTTATCAACTTTAAGCATAAGTATATATATATCCGAGAGTCCGAATTATCCGATCGTTACCTCTTGCCCCCCCACACAATAAAAACTCACTCAAACATGCCAAAACAGCACAGATTGTATTACCTGTACTCACCAAAACATGGCTAATACTGAAGTCGAGAAATGCAGTACTACTGTACACTGAGCACTCAGGCGTCACTGATAGTGTGTTCAGGCAAAGGCTGCGTTCAGCAAAGCAACGCGCGCAAATGTACACGGAGGCGCAGTGTGACATAGCCACATAGTATGCCTAGAGCAGGCTACCCCTGCACTACCGCCCAGCTGGGAGGTGAATCTTCACTGAGTTGCCAACTTGCGCCACAATATGGGCATGTAAACAAAGAATAAAGAATGGTTCTGCTCTTCGCTCTCCTATTCTTGCCTCCTTAATATTTCATTTCCTTCTGCTATAGCGTCTGCTGCATCAAATACATGGTCATCAGCAAGTTATTCTTCAACAATAAGAGTAGCCACAGAGATGAATTTAGGCAGCCGCTATCTTGGTAGCTATGTAAATTGTGAAACGCTCAATATCGTTCAGAAGGGAGAGTGCGCAGGGGGGGGGGGGGGGGGGGTAACCGCTACTGCAAGGAGCCCTGGCAGGTGTCACTCAGGAGATTTGTAAGGAAAATGTTCAGTGATTCAGGTGATTAATGTGTTGGAGGCAATGTGGAGACTGGTTGACGAAGTGGATGGCATAGAGGAGATTAAAGATGATGCCTTAAAACTCTGAAAATTCGAAATTCAGTTATGATTATGGAAAGTTGGAATGTTGCTGAAAAATTTGAACTTGGCCAGAAGCAGGTCGAATTTTCCGAAGTTTGAATTATACGGGATCGAATTAGAGAGGGTTTAGTGTAATATATATATATATTAATATATATATATATATATATATATATATATATATATATATATATTTATATAGTACTAGCCGCAAAGCCGCCCTCCGGGAGTCCTTTTTGGCTAGCTCCTGCGGAGGGCTATTGGTGGGACTTTGGCCCACCAAACACAGACTCTCCAGATAGCCCCTTCTAAATTTATATATATATACTATTTATATATATTACTTTATATATATATATATATATATATATATATATATATATATATATATATATATACATATTTTTATAGTACTAGCCGCAAAGACGCCCTCCGGGCGGCCTTTTTGGCTAGCTCCTGCGGAGAGCTATTGGTGGGACTTTGGCCCACCGCCTGTGTTTGGTGGGCCGAAGGCCCACCAAACACAGACTCTCCAGATAGCCCCTTCTAACTTTCCTGAAATCATGGATGTAGAAACGTATGTATTAACGCCAACCCATTCACATCATAGCCCCTTCTAACTTTCCTGAAAGCAAAGCCGCCCTCCGGGCGGACTTTTTGGCTAGCTCCTGCGGAGGGCTATTGGTGGGCCGAAGACTCTCTCACACACACACACACCGACTCTCCAGATAGACCCATTACCCACCACCTTGGCCCACCAAACACAGACTCGCCAGATAGCCCCTTCTAACTTTCCTGAAATGTATGTATTCCCCCCACCCATTCACTCACCCATTACCCATCACCCCCCACCCATTCACTTACCCATTACCCATCACCACACACCCATTACCCATCACCACACACCCATTCACTCACCATTACCCATCACCCCCCACCTATTCCCTCACCCATCACCCATCACCCCCCACCCATTCACTCACCCATCACCCCACACCATTACCCATCACCCCACCCATTCACTCACCTATTACCCATCACCCTACATCAAGGTTTCCTGAATTCTCCCAACCCACTTTTTTTTCTTCACAGTTCTCGCTAATAGGCTGCTAAAAAAAAAAAAAAAAAAAGTGATCGGATCATCCTATAAGTGGGCTTAAACCTTCCCCTGGTCAACCTGATTCCAAAACTGTGACATATGATGGGATTCCGCCCCAGGGGCGGCACCTATCGCGGACAAACAGACAGACACACACACACACACACACACACACACACACTTTCGCTTATATTATTATAGATATATATATATATATACATATATATATATATATATATATATATATATATATATATATATATATATATATATATATATGTATATATATAGAGAGAGAGAGACAGAGAGAGAGAGAGAAATATATATATATATATCTATATATATTATATATATATATATATATATATATAGAGAGAGAGAAGAGAGAGAGAGATATATATATATATATATATATATATATATATATTATATATATATATATATATATATATATATATATATATATATATATCTCTCTCTCTCTCTCTCTCTCTCTCTCTCTCTCTCTCTCTCTCTATCTCATATATATATATATATATATATATATATATATATATATATATATATATATATATATATAATATATACATACATATATATATCATATATATATATATACATATATATATATATATATATATATATATAAAATATATATATATATATATATATATATATATATATATATATATATATATATATATATATATATATATATATATATATATATATATATATATATATTATATATATATATATATATAAAAGAGAGAGAGAGAAAAGAGAGAGAGAGAGAGAGAGAGAGAGAGAGAGAGAGAGAGAGAGAGAGAGAGAGAGAGAGAGAGAGAGAGAAGAGAGAGAGAGAGAGAGGAGAGAGAGTATATACGGGCAGGAGATTTTCTCTGAGACAGATCTCGTTAAAAGTGATAGCTAGTTCAGCGTTTATTATCTTCTTAAAGATATTTTCTCTTTGTCTTAAGAGTATCTTATTCTCTTTTGTAATCACTTTTATGACTTCACCGTAGCTTGTCATGTTTGCTGTATCGCTATTTCGGGTATAAGAACCCTTCTTCAGCAGCATATGGAAGATGTTTTCTCCTCAGGAGTTGAGGTGAGCATGATTAAGTGGAGTGGAGTGGGGGATAGACAGGTTGGGTGACAGAAGAATTAAAGAGGAAGAAGATAAGTGAAGGAAAGTATGAAGGAAAGTCGAAGATTGGATAGATGGCGGGCTAACCGCCTTGCTATATTTTTTATAAATTTTTTATTTTATTGTTAGTCGCTCTTTTTTGTATTTCATCTTTATCAATTGATATCTATTTAATTATTATCATATTATGCTCCCTTTAAATTTATTTCTTAACATCCCAGACTGTCAAAAGACAGATCAGCATCTAAAAAAAAAAAAGGAAGACAGAAGTAGAAAAAAATATTATATATATAATAAAGTAAATAAATAAAGTAGAAAATTTAGCTAATAATTCCTTCTTATCAATCTGTGTATATTGGGTGTGGTTTTATTTTATTTAGCTGAATGATTGGTTTCCTGAACCAACCATGTTCCCTGTTGTTATTGGTTGCAATTATTTCCATGTATAATGAGTCTTGTAATATATTTATAAGTCTGTGTTTTGTGTTTTGACCTCTGTCATATAATGTTGTGTTTATTGCTTCCAGTTTCCCTAATTGGTGCAGTTCTACTGTGTTTCTTTCATATGGGTATTTTTCATCGAAGGCGAACCTTAAGGCTTTATTTTGAACTTTTTGTAGTGATAGCCTAGCTGATTTGGATAATGTGTTTAGTGTATATGTTGGATATGTCAGCATTGGTAGGATACATGCTTTTATTAAATGTAGTTTTATATTAGTAGGTAATCCTGTAAATCTTTTTAAAGTTGTTAGTGCTGCTCCTGCTTTATTTTTGTTATGTTTTACTTGATTCAAAATACCTCTTCTGTTGAAATTTAGTCCTAGTATTTTGCCTTCGCTGGAGTAAGGAATAACTGTTCCCTCTATACTTATAGGGTATGTTTTCTTAACTGCCATTGGGATAATTTTAAATTTTGTTGAGTTCGTTTGGATTTTCCATTTATTTTCATAATTGTTGATTCTTTCTATTTCTCTTACCACCTTAGCAGCCATGAATCTTCTTGATTTATTAGGCTGTGTAATAATTTGAGTGATGTCACCGGCATATATAATATTAGTTCAACCTACTGAAGGTGCTGGAATGTCTGATGTGTAGAGTGAGTAGAGGGTCGGTGAAAGGGAGCTGCCCTGAGGCACTCCGCTTCTAATTCTGAATATATTACCATTGTAGTTATTTATAGTTATGCTTGCTGTTCTGTTTTCCAAAAAAGTGTAAATTAGTTGTTTAATGATATCTGGCAATCCTGTTGTTTGTATCTTAAATTTTAGGCCATTGTGCCAGACTTTATCAAAGGCTTTTGATACGTCTCGTAAAACTAAGTAGCATTGTTGTTTGCTGGCTAGAGCTTCAGCTATTTTTTCTGTTGTCACAGCCAAGGCAGTGTCTGAACCCCTAGATACTCTAAAACCATGCTGTGTTTCCGGGAGAATATTGTTAGTTTCTAGGTATTTACTAAGTCTTTTGTTAATTATTTTTTCATAAATTTTCCCTGGGACCTCAAGCAATGAAATGGGTCTATAATTGATTGGATCTGTACTTGTCTTATTTGCTTTAGGAATAAGTGTTATTTTGGCATGTTTGAATTTGTTAGGAAAATACCCTAATGATAATGAGGAATTTAAAATGTCTGTGTATATTGTAATTGCTTCCTCTGGCATGTTTAACAATAGTGTTTTATTTATTTGGCTATGACCAGGTGTGTTGTTTTTAAGTTGTTTTATGATATTATATATTTCTTGCGTTGTTATCTTAGCAGTGATATAATTCGAGTCGTCAAGTCTAGTTATATCAGCCTTGTCATATCTTGCCTGCAGGTTCCCATTATCTGCTATGTAATTATCTACTATAGCTTCGTTATTTGGATCGAAATTCCTGTTTTCTTCGGGACTGATATAAAAGACCTTTTCCCAGATCTTCCTTAATACTTCCTTCTTTTCCTCCTCCGTGTAGAGCTTTTTATTATTATGTATAATGTATGGTGAGGTGTTGCTTTTATTTCCTCTCAACTTTTTTACATTTTCCCAGAAATCTTTGGGGGTTTTATATAAAGTTTTAAGTTCATTTATTTTGTTTTCCCAGTTATTAGTATACTGTTCTTTGCATTCTTCTATTAGATTTTTCCTTAGTAGTTTGTAAATTATATATTTCACATACGTCCAACCACGCATCTCAGCTTCATCTCTTAGGTTTTTAAGACACCATTGTAAGTGCCTGATTTTATTGCTGAGTATTGTTTTATGAACTATCTTAATTTTGGTTTTAGGTATGTATGTCTCCATAGCTTTTAAAATTATATTGTACCAAGTTTGTATTGATGCATCAATCTCCTCTCTATTAGCTTCATTTTTTGGTCTTGCTACTTGTATATTTTCTTTGATATTTTGGTTGAAAAGCTCCCAATCGACATTTCCAAGTTTGTTCTTAACAGGGGTGGGTATCTTAATTGCTTGAGCAGTGATGGTAAATATTATTGGTATGTGGTCTGATGACGTGACTGGTCCAGCTTCTATTATATGATTGTGGTAAACTTTATTATTTGATAGTATGATATCAGGTGTCGAATGAGTGTTGTGGCCAAAAAAAGTGGGAAAGTTGGGACCTAAATGGAATAATTTATTGTTGTCTGTTAATAATTTTATCCCTTTCCCTACAGTGTTATTGTAGGAATCCCCTAGGATATTATGTTTAGCGTTAAGATCTCCTAAGATGTAGGTTGGGGTAGTGTTTGATGCCAATCTGTGAAAGTCCGGTATGGGGAGGTAAGGTCTTCTGGGTGGGAGGTATGTTGTTGCGATTGAGATTGGTCCTGTGTTAGTTTCTATAGTTATTTGCAGTATATCGGATAAAAAATCATGTGTACTTTTGTGTTTGATATTTGATTTAATGCAGATAGCGCTTCCGTCATGTAATTCGTTGTTTGAGTTGATTGTATGTGTTGTGTAGCCAAAAAGTTTAAGAGAACCATCTGATTTTATTCCGTGACTATTAATTAGGATAATGTCGGGATTGATAACTCTGTAAATGTTTGTAAGAAAGTGTCTGTTTGTACGCCAGTTGGATACGTTGTGTTGTACTATTTTTATGTTATCCATCATACTTGTGTTATTGAGAGGTGTGAGTGCCATTATGATTTTATTTAGAACTTTTTCTGATCCTTGTCCTTTGGTCTTGTGGAGGAGTTCTTTCCTGCGTGAATCCACCTCTTATTTTCTTGAAAAGCTGGTCATCTGCAATGCGCCAACAATTTTTTAGGTCTATTTCATCATTTTTTATTAGTGTAAGTATTTGTTCTTCTGTATATTTTGTGCTGACAAACCTCCATTTGTATCTCTTCTCCTCTATTCCTTTCATCAACATGTCCCTTTTAAAGGTACGTGCGGGCCAACCTTCGCTTTTACTGGTGATTATCTCTAGGCCTAGTTCTATCCCGCTTATCTGCTCCAGCGGTGGCATCTCTGGTACTGGTTGTTCCTTGGTCATATTATCTTCTTCTGCCTCCTGCTCCTCTGTCTGTCCGTCTGTTACATCCTCACTAGTCTGTCTAGCCACGGAGCTTTCTTTTGTTGCATTTACGATGTCAGCAGAAGGGGGATTTCCAAGTAAATTTATACTGGGAAGATTGTTCATTTTGAAAAGTATATTGATTTCTTTATTATATGTACCCGGGTTAACCATGTTCATTAAGTGGGCATGCATCATGCAGGTCAGGATAGTAGCTGCCGTGTCTTTGCCTACACTGATGTCTATTTTTGGCTGGTTACTATTAGTTGCTGTTGCTTGGCTATAAAATGTTTTAGTGCCTTCTTTCTTTTCCTTCATTTTCTCCTCTCTAATTTTCTTTTTTTCCGGACATTTGTAGGCCTGAGTCCTGTGTACTCCCCCGCAGTTAATGCACAGTTTGTTTTCAGCTTTGCAGTCCCACCAGTTATGTTCAGTGCTACTGCATTCTGAACATATTTTATAATTTTTGTCCTTTGGGCATTGGTTGGTGAAGTGGTCGTCCAGCTGGTAGCATCTCATACATGTAGTGGTGGGAATATATACTTCTTTTTTAATTGAATGTGGTGGGATGCTCATAATGTTCTTTTTGGGGAATTTGAAAATTTGGTCTATTCCCTCAGTTATCCAGCTATTTTTGGCACCGAGTTCCTCTTTTATTTCTTCTTCAGTATTGTTATATATGTTGTCATCCACATTAAAGACGAGCACTGTTCTTTTCGCCCTAAATTCTGGTGGTAATATAGGGTCATAGTTGCTCCCGCTGAGGTCTTCTTTGCACTGTCCTTGAAAGATTTTATCTAGATCATCGTCCGTGCGTGTCAGAACTATATGGCCATCGTTTACATTGATGATCTTAGTTGCATAGACCAAGTTCTTGGAGAGAATCTCCAATAGCTTGGTTTTAGAGCGAGGTGAGGGGTTGGCGTATTTTATTTTAACTCGCGCCATGGTGGTTCATTTCGTAAGTGGAATGAGGTGATACACCAAACTATATAAAACAAAAAATGAAAAAATAGAAATAAATAAATCCTAAAAGACAAGACTGCTCGGAGAGCAAGACCACACCTACGCTACCTACAGCTAGTGCCGTAGCGCGCTCCCGCCTCCTGAAAGGCGTCGGAGGACACAGGCACAGCTGCCCTGCCCCCGGAGGGACTTACCTAACCCTAACAGTTGTTGCCTCACCCCTGGGCTTCCTATCACCAACCCTTCTAAGGGCCCCCCTTGTGACCCTGGCCTGCGCCAGGAATCGTGGGGTTCGGTTTCGTGCGGGGAGCTACGTTGTGGGCGAAAAGGAATTAACTACCCCTTTAAGTAGGCCTAACAACCCGACAAATGACCTGACAACCAACCCGACAAACGACCCGACAACCAACCCGACAAACAACCCCTCAGCACATAGCAACACAACAGCTGTGTGCATAAAAGCACAACAGACTGCTTAGGTCACCGTCAGAAGCCAGCAGGATGTAACAAAGCGTGCCTGCGCGGGAAGAGCTGTGGTGGCGTGAGGTGGAGCGGAGCAAGGCACCTCTGGTCAGTTTGGCTGCCAGGCGAGAAGTGCATGATGAAGATGCTTGATTGATTTGTAAAGGTTTATTGTACAACTAAGCATACAGGACACACACACACAATACAAGGATGTACAGTAATGCATATGCAGGAGCAAAGAAGTACAAAGCGGGCATCAGCCCGCCAGTGAGGAGGGTATCCCGTCAGGCTACGGGAGGGTCGCGTGGAGACGTGGTGACGGTGAGTCACCTGCGTCACTGGTCACCCTGCCGGGCGCGACAGGGTGTGGGTACGTGATGTGTCAGCGGGGAGGGGGCGCTGCTCGCAGAACCCCCAACATCACGTCTCTCGGGGTGTGGCGGACCATGAGGGCGGCCCTGCCTTCACGCCCACTCAGCAGCCCCCCACCTGCAGGCTGGGCGGCGGGGGCCGGGCCGGGCCTCAGGGGGGCGGTGGCGGGGCAGGACAGGAGGTAGTGCACCAGTGGGCGACGGGTGTACATCTCGCAGTGGTCGCACACTTGCCCCTCGAAGTCCTCCTGTAGCTCCTCTCTGGTGCAGTAGCCCAGACGCACACGCTGCAGTAGTGCGCCATCTGCCCTGGGTTGTTGCTGGGTGGCGTCCAGTGGGTGGTAGTCGGTGGCTGCAGCGTACCAGGCCGCCTGCCTCTTCCTGGCCTCCAGCTCTCGGTGTGTCTGGTGAGCGCAGTGTGCTGCGGCCCGTCTCGCCTGCGCCTTGAGCTGCTGTAGGCTGGGAGGCACGTGCATGGTGACGCTGGGGCCGTTGGCGGCTCGCTTGGCGGCCGCGTCCGCCGCCTCGTTACCTCGGACCCCTACGTGGCTGGGGATCCAGTTGAGCCTGACACGCCTTCCCTGCGCGACAAGGCTCTGTAGGCTGCCTAGGATGGTGGTGATGAGCCTCACGTTGTCCTTGGGATGTGGCTGTTGGAGGGCCTGCAGCCCCGTCCAGGAGTCGGTGTGTATTACCACAGTTGCCTCCCGGCGGTGCACGGCATGTTCGAGGGCGTGCTGGATGGCCACCAGCTCAGTCTGGAGTGTGGAGCAGTTGTTAGACGTCCGCCAAGACAGCTCTGTCCCACCCGTGGTGACGAACGCGGCACCTGTTCTGCCACTATCCGGGTCGACCGAGCCGTCAGTGAAGTATACACGGCTGTCCCGCTCGGCGACCTGGGCCATGGCCATCAGCGCGTGCTGCCGCAGCTCCCGGGTGGTGCACATGGCTTTACAGGCAGGCAACTGCGTGGCGGTGAACTCTGCGGCGGGGGGCCCCCACGGGGGCGGAGCATTGTAGGTGGGGGCGGGGACATCGGCCTCCCGCCACGGCCCGGTGATCCCCACGTGATGAAGATGCGAGGTGAAGCGCTATTTATAGCCGGTCTGCCTGCCACGCAGCCTATTAGCGGCATCCGTGATTGGTAGATAGCTTTTGCTTCTCGTCTTCTTGAGTGGGTGACGCTCATTGGTTGTTTGGTCTTCGCTTGGCTTTACTGTGAGTAGGCTGTTATTTGCTTTTGTTCTTTTCATGCTGGGTAGAGCTTGTAGGTCGTTTGCCTGTACGTTAAGTTTGGGATTGATCTCTTCTATGTACAGTGCTTCTAAGATGGGAAGTCGCCGCACATCTGCACACATGTCAACCAATTCTGTATTTTCTTCTAGAAATTTTCTTGTTATGATGATGCCATGTTGTTCTAATAGGTGACTTTTTGGGGCTCCGGAAGTTAGATGGCAAGTAAGACGTCTGGACAGCTTCGTTGTCGTCATGCTG
>JACEEZ010004348.1:257710-270210 GCA_016584305.1 Chionoecetes opilio | reverse complement strand
TCTGGAGGCGATCGATGACCTGAAAAGTTACTTCGTAAGTGAAGTGAACGATTTGAAAAGCGTGGTGAGGAAGCAAGAGATAGAGATACGATCTCTTAAGTGTAGAGGAGGAGTGAGTGGAGGGGCACATGCGAGGGATGTACCTGGAAAGGTACCAGAGGGAGACGTGCCTCGTGCTACTACTAAAGGAGTGGTCTCTAGTAAGTCACCAAGGAATGGTGAATGGCAGGTGGTTGAGCATGGTGGTACACGCCCAAAGGAGAAAAAGGTAAACAATGACCATGTTGTGTGCACGAACGCATTTCAGGTACTCTCGGGGCTGCAAGAGGAAGATACGGAGGTAAGGACGGTAGACGATACATCATCACCCGAAGGTAAAATCTTGGTTGTTGGTGACAGTCAGGTTAGGCATCTCGACAGCAGGTTCTGTGACAGGGAAGGGATGCGCATGAAGTCGGTGAGTTACCCAGGGAAGGGGATAGGTTATGTTAGTGATAAGATAGTTGAGTGCATGGCGGATCAAGGGAAAAAAGCCCATCGTCTGCTTGAGTGCTGGGGGAAATGATGTTGAGTGTGTAAGAAGTGAGGAATTGCTACGGCGGTTCAAGGAGGCTGTAGGTAAAGTTAGGGACAGGGGTGGGTTCCCTGTGGTGTGTGGTGTCCTTCCAAGACGCTTTGTTGACGACTTGTGGTACTCCAGGGCTATTGCTTTGAATTGCCGGCTGGCACTTCATTGCAAAGCCAATGGTTGGGCCTTTGTCGACAGCTGGGACCTCTTTTTCGGGCATAACCACCTCTACCGCAGGGACGGGGTGCACTTTTCGAGGAAAGGAGTTCAGATCTTGTCTGAATCCCTTGAAAGGGAGGTAGGTGCACTGCAGGCTTTTTTAAGATAGAGAACCGGGGAGTAGACACTGGGGTCGGGGTAAGGGAAACTTGCGACACTAGGAGGTGTTTCAGAAGGCAGGGAACTACGTAAAGTGATTCGTAAGAAGAGAGAGAGGAGGGGTTTAGTCAAAGATAAAGGGAAAATGGACAAAAATAAGAGGAGTTGCTTGAAGGTCTACTATACAAACTGTAGGAGTATTTTAAGCAAGATAGATTTCCTGAGAGGAATAAATAGTGTAGAGGATTTTGATATAATCGCAATAACAGAAACATGGTTGGATATGTCAGGAAAGGTATTTGATCCGGAAGTCGAGATAGCTGGGTATAAGTTATTTCACAAGGACAGAGTTGGCAGGCGAGGTGGAGGAGTTGCGCTTTATGCAAGAGATGCATTGCAGTGTTCTGTTAATAATGTTATAAAAACAGATGATAGGATAGAGTCTATATGGGTAGAGATTACGGAGGGAGCTGAGAAAATGGTTTTGGGTGTAGTGTATAGGCCTCCAAACTTATGTAAAGAGGATTCAGCTTCTATATGGGAAGAAATAAACAAGGCCTGCAGATGTAATCGACTATGCGTGGTGGGAGATTTTAATCTTAGGAATATAGACTGGGATTTAATCATAGGTGACGGCGACGCAGATGAATTGTTAAATATAATCCAGGATAACTTCCTAAGTCAAGCAATCAAGGAGCCTACACAGCGCGCCAAAGCATTGTTCGCGACATCATAACACAGCGCTTCCATACGGGAATTCAGAAAATGTACTCTATGGCAGCCGACTGACTTCCGAGAGAGATATCTTACATATGGCAGCTTGTTTAAGGCACGGGCAGTCCATCAAGACCGTTGAGGAATGTTCAGATGCCACTTGTCAATTATAGACGAAGCATTTAAAAAAGTATCGCCTTCCTTCCCGCGAGTAATTTGAACAGACGCGCATTGGTATAATTATCATTATTTGCATAATGAGTGGCAAGAAAGACCTAGCAAAGGAGCAAACTAAAGTTATTGTATCTCTACACAAGGCAGAGAGGCCAGTGGAAGAAATATCAAGGATTGTGGATGTTACGAGGAGATGTGTGCATAAGTGGGTGGAAAGTTAAACGGTGGGTTGGCGGTGTCGCGACAGCCGCGACACCAGAACATTATAAGTGGCCAGGGCGAGGATGTAAAACCTCAGCAAGCACCCTAAATGTCATGAAACGTCAAATGGATGCCCATCCTCAATTAAGAGCAAGAAAAATATTGCGATATGACTTTTACATCCTCGCCCTGGCCACTTATAATGTTCTGGTGTCGCGGCTGTCGCGACACCGCCAACCCACCGTTTAACTTTCCACCCACTTATGCACACATCTCCTCGTAACATCCACAATCCTTGATATTTCTTCCACTGGCCTCTCTGCCTTGTGTAGAGATACAATAACTTTAATTTGCTCCTTTGTTAGGTCTTTCTTGCCACTCATTATGCAAATAATGATAATTATACCAATGCGCGTCTGTTCAAATTACTCGCGGGAAGGAAGGCGATACTTTTTTAAATGCTTCGTCTATAATTGACAAGTGGCATCTGAACATTCCTCAACGGTCTTGATGGACTGCCCGTGCCTTAAACAAGCTGCCATATGTAAGATATCTCTCTCGGAAGTCAGTCGGCTGCCATAGAGTACATTTTCTGAATTCCCGTATGGAAGCGCTGTGTTATGATGTCGCGAACAATGCTTTGGCGCGCTGTGTACTAGAGGAGATAATATTCTAAATCTATTGCTGACAAATAGAGACGATTTAGTTACAGATGTGGAGGTCGGTGGAAAGTTAGATAATAGCGACCGTTATGAGATCAGATTTAGCTTAAAATGGGAAGTTGGAAAATTAAGTGGCAATAAACATAGAATACATAATTTTGGAAAGGCCAATTATGCAGGATTAAGAAGACACCTGGAGGTTATTAATAAGAGGTGTGGGATGGAGGGGAAGAAATTTTCCCAGGGTAAGGACAGGGCGATGACAACTGGAAAGGCCAACTATGAAGGATTAGGAAGGCACCTGGAGGTAATTAGAGCGGTTAGACATGGAAGTGAGGTCGGGGCTGAGGAGGTAATTAAAGCGGTTAGACATGGAAGTGAGGTCGGGGCTGAGGAGATAATTAGAGCGGTTAGACATGGAAGTGAGGTCGGGGCTGAGGAGGATTATACCTTATTTGTACGGAATATAATTGACGGACAGAAAAGAAATATTCTTTATAGGGAAATAAGGTCCAGAAAGAGTGATCCAAAATGGATGACCACTAATTTAAAACACAACATTGGAGTAAAAAGAAACATTTATTTAAGGTTCGAGGCAGGATTGGCAAGCAAAGAACAGTATAACGTGATGGCAAGGACAGTGAAGAAATTAACTCGAGTTCCTAAGAACAATTATGAGATTAAAGTAGCAGGACAGGCGAAAAGTGACCCAAAGGGGTTCTATCAGGTATATAAAACCAAGACAAGGGCATTAGTTGGGCCGTTAAGGTCAGGACAGGGTGAGGTCTTAAATACGGATGAGGATATGTGTAAAAGTCTAAATGATTATTTCTTAAGTGTTTTCACGGAGGAGGATACACAGTCGATACCTGATAGTGAACAGATGTTCAAAGGAAGCGATGAGGAGAAACTCAAAGATATTGTGATAACTAGGGAAATGGTGGAAGAGGGTATAGATAAAATGAAGAATTTTAAATCGCCAGGACCAGATGAAGTGTATCCCAGGGTATTAAAGGAATGCAAGGAGGTTGTTAGTGAGTCATTAGTACACATTTTTTAGGAAATCGGTTGAGATAGGCGATGTGCCATTATTGTGGAGGAAAGGAAATGTTGTTTCCATATTTAATAAGGGAGACAGAGGACTAAAGTCAAATTATCGACCCGTAAGTCTAACGTCAGTGGTGTGAAAATTATTGGAATCTTTTATTGTAAAAAACATTAGAGAGCACTTAGATAAACATAGTTTGATCAATGATTCACAACATGGATAGGTCATGTCTCACCAATTTATTGAGTTTTTATAGGAAAGTTTATGAGACGGCAGATAATGATAAGGATTTTGATATAATATATCTAGACTTTAGTAAGGCATTTGACAAAGTACCACACGAGCGACTCTTAAATAAGGTTAAGGCTCATGGAATAGATGGGAAGGTTCTTCATTGGATCAGAGTATGGCTAAGTAATAGGCAACAAAGGGTTACAATTAATGGTTCTAAATCTGAATGGGGACACGTGACAAGTGGAGTTCCACAAGGGTCTGTTTTGGGTCCATTACTTTTTTTGATTTACATCAACGACTTGGATAGTGGGATTAGCAGTGATATCAGGAAGTTTGCTGATGATACTAATGTAAGTAGGATTATTGGATCACAGTCTGATGGAAACATATTGCAGGGAGACTTAGATACACTTAACGAGTGTGCAGTCAGATGACAGATGGAATTTAATATTGATAAGTGCAGCGTTTTGAATGTTGGTAGAAAAAACCCTGGTAATAGATACACCATAAGCAATGTATCTCTGAAAAGATCAGAAGGTGAAAAAGATCTTGGAGTGAGGGTGAGCCCAGACCTCCGACCTAGGAAACAATGTATTGAGGCCAGAAATAGAGCTAATAGAGTATTAGGATTCATTACCAGAAGTGTTAAAAGTAGAGGTGCGGAAGTTATTCTAAAACTTTATCTGGCTCTAGTCAGGCCTCACCTAGACTATGCAGTTCAGTTTTGGTCTCCATACTACAGGATGGATATAGCCTTGTTAGAAATAGTGCAGAGAAGGATGACCAAAATGATACAAGGGATGCGTAACTTTAGTTATGAGAAGAGATTGAAGTTATTAAAGTTAAACTCACTCGAGAGACGCAGAGTAAGGGGCGATCTGATAGAAGTTTTTAAGTGGATAAAGGGATTTAATAAAGGAGAGGTGGGAAAAGTTCTTACGGCTTTTAACCAGGGTAGAACAAGAAGTAACGGATTCAAGCTGGAAAAGCGTAGATTTAGAAAGGAAATAGGGAAAAACTGGTTCACAAATAGGGTGGTGAATGAATGGAATGGTCTCAGTAGACATGTAGTTAGTGCGGAGTCATTAGGGAGCTTTAAAGAGGGGCTGGATAGTTTCATGAATGGGGATGAAAGGTGGATGTAGGTAGTGTTAGGTGACAGGAACTACCACGTGTAGGCCTCGCGGCCTTTTGTAGCTTCCTTATTTTCTTATGTTCTTATGCAAATCCTATCTTAGTCTCAGTAATACTAGTTAAACTTAAAATGTTTGGCCACTTTTTTTTAATATACTACCTATTAACATGTATATTTATATCTTTACTATACTGCCGCACATTTATTTGGCGAAAAAGGGCCCCCAAACTCTCCCCTTTCGAACGCACGGGATTGGCTGAGGTGTTGGGTGTTGGGTCTATACTGCGGAACTTGGAGTAAGGCATTCTCACCCAACACCCAACACCACAGCCAATCCCATGCGTTCGGAAGGGGTGAGTGAAGGGGCCCTATTTTTGCCAACTTAACGTGTGGCCGAGTATAGTCTTACTATAAGTTCATTGTCTATGATATCTGAAAAGCTGCAATTTTTATTTAGAATCTTAGAATACAAGATTAAAACAGGAATTGCCACGCGTAGGTCTAACGGCCTCTTGTAGCTTCCTTATTTTCTTATATTCTTATGATTATTAGTTTTACTCAATCTAAGATTAGGTCACTTGTTTTGAATTAATAGTACTTATGGTCATTATAATCTAATGTTTAGGTTTAGTTACTAGTTAGGTTATCTAACTATCTAACAATCATGACGTAGCTGAGTCATTTAATACATATTTTTGCAATATTGCCAACAATTTAGCTTCTAATATTCTGCCACCTACAACCAAATTCACTTCTTATTTACCAGAATCTGTTGCATTCTCTTTTTTTCTCCAACCAACAACAATTTATGAAATTAATAATGTTATTTAAACTTGAAATTAACGTCACCAGAGTTTGTTGATATCAACATTAAAATAATTAAAGAATGTAGTAACGAAATCTCTTCATTTCTTGAATATATTATAAATAGATCTTTTAAAAAGGGCTGCTTCCCAAATCACCCGTCAGGGTGGCTCAGTTGGTAGAGGTGTGGGCTCGCGTGCAACGTCCTGCGTTCGATCCCACCAGGTTCCCACCAGGTTCATCCTGGCGTGGTGGCACTTTGTATAGTCAATAACCTTGTCGTTGGTACTTGCAGAGTGTCTAGATAGGATCAAAGTATCTTATCTTATCTTATCTGCTTCCCAAATCATCTCCAAGCTGCTCGAGTAATACCGGTTTAAAAAAGGGTGACAAATCAATCCACAGTAATTTCAGACCAATTTCAATCCTTTCAAGTTTTAGTAAAAAAAAAATGAAAAAATTGTAGCTAGTAGACTGCTGAATTATCTCACCAAATGCTCGATATTATCAAAATCTCAATATGGTTTTCGTTCTAATTTTTCTACAGAACTAGCAGCACATCAACTTAGTCAAAATATGTACAATGCACTAGACAATAAGATGTTCCAAATATCAGTTTTTTGTGACTTGTCTAAGGCCTTTAACACTGTATCCCACTCCATTTTATTAGAAAAATTATTGGTTTATGGCATTCGTGGTTCAGCATATAACTGGTTTAAAAGCTACCTAAGCAAAAAAGACTGTACAGGAAACAATGTACAGTCTTTAATAATACTCCATCCTCATACCTGCATATTAGTTGTGGCGTTCCACAAGGTTCCGTTTCAGGCCCTCTCTTATTTTTACTTTATATAAATGATATTACACGTAGTACTGACAAGCTAAAATTTTTACTTTTTGCCGACGATACAACTATTTTTCTTCAGGGACAAGACCTTAACATCATCAAAAATATATTAAATAAAGAATTACTTAATGTTTCAAATTGGATAAAAAGTAACAAATTAAGTTTAAATGTCACAAAGACACATTATATGATATATCATCCCCTGTTGACGCAACCATTACATGTTGATATTTATATTGATAACCTTAGCCTAAATAAAGTTAATGAGTCCAAGTTCTTAGGGGTAGTAATTGATGATAAATTAAAATGGAAGTCTCATATAATTGAATTTATGACTAAACTTTCTAAAATCACTGGTGTAGTACATAAAATACGTAATAACATACCCATTGACTGATTGAGACATATATATATATTTGACATTAACATATCCGCACATTATATATTGTTTAGCTATGGGGAGGATCATTCAAAACTTTCATCAATAGTCTTTTCAATACTAAACAAAATTTGATACGTGTTATGACTCACAGTCACCGTTATGCCCACATTAACACATTATTTAAAGATCTAAAATTACTGAAATTGCCTGATGTGATATCCCTTTAAACGAATATATTTGTTCATAAGGCACTACATACGCATATAACTGACATTGACTTCCAATTAGCTTTTTATAATCCAGACAGTCGACGACCACATGATCTGAGATTCCCATTATGTAGAACATCCCATGCACGGCAAATCATTACCATTAGAGGTGTTAGATGTTGGAACCAACTGCCACAAGATGTTAGGAACATTGTACCACTAAACACTTTCAAGTATACATTAAAACAAAAGCTTTATAATAACTATTAACATTCAGGTGATTATGAATATTTCCTTACTTGTGAAACTCTGAGACTAGTGACCTATCCTTATTAGATTACTTGCTTTTTCTCGATTTTTTTTCTTATATTATTATCTAAATATATGCGATTATTTGCATATAATTAAATTGCACTTTTGAAAGAATTTATTATAGGATCGCACCTTGAGTTTATCTAGGTATATTTTGTTTACTGTATACACTAAACGTGTTGGGTGTATATGGGAATTTTGATTTATAATAATTTATAAAAAATAAAAAAATAAATTAGGCCTATAGATAAAATGACGTCCTACGGTTTCAAATATATTCTAGCACAGGTCTGTACAAGAGCCTCGGTTCAACGGACTTGGTCCTCAGATATTACGTACTTTAAAATTAATATATGTGTGTAGCAATTGTAGTAAAAGGTCAATAAATATATCAATATCAATATCAATATCCTAAGTAATATCAATATCAATAGTGGTGTTCCTCAGGTTTTTGTCCTATATCCCACTCTCTTTATATTATTCATTAATAATCTTCTAAGTCTAACTCAATGCCCTATCCAATTCTACGCTGCTGATTCTACCCTGCATTTTTCAGCGTCGTTCATTAGACGTCCATCTCAACCGGAACTAAGAAATTTACGGAGATGCCACATAGCGCCTACCTTCTGATCTTTCTATAATTTATGATTGGGGCAAAGCAAACCTTGTTTTGTTCAATGCCTTAAAACCCCAATTTTTTCACCTATCAACTCGACATTACCTTTCAGACAATTATCCTCTCTTCTTCAACGACACTCAATTGTCTTATTCTTTTACAATGAACATTCTAGGGCTATCCTTTACTAAAAATCTGAACAGGAATACGGTTAGGTGATTAGGTGTCCTGTGGCGTCTGCGTCCATTTTTTCCTCCCTCCCATTTTTTTTTTTTTTTAACAACCCAAAGGACTGGCCAAGGGCACAACAAAAATAGGTAACACAAAGCCCGCTTAGTTGCCAGTCCCTAATAAAGAAGACAGTAAGATAATACAAATAAAGAGGGATGTGCCAATTTAGTTCGGAAGGTGTCTAGTTACTCTTCTCTTGAAAAGATTTAAGTCGTAGGAAAGTGGAAAAATAGAAACAGGAAGAGAGTTCCAGAATCTACCAGTGAAAGGGATGAAAGAGTAAAGATACTGGTTAACTCTTGCATTAGGAAGATGAACAGAATAGGGATGAGAATGAGTAGAAAGTCTTGTGTAGCGAGGCCGCGGGAAGGGGGGAAGGCATGCAGTTAGCAAGTTCAGAAGATCAGTGGGCATGAAAATAACGGTAGAAAATAGCAAGAGAAGCAACATTCCGGCGGTGATTTAAAGATTGAAGACAGTCAGTCAGAGGAGGGGAGTTGATGAGACGAAAAGCTTTTGACTCAACCCTGTTTAGGAGAGCTGTATGAGTGGATCCTTCCCAAACATGTGAGATATACTCCATACATGGGCGGATAAGGCCCCTGTACAGGGCAAGCAACTGGGAGGGAGAAAAAAAGGACGCAGACGCAACAGGACACCTAACTTCTTAGAAGAAGTTTTAGCAAGAGATGAGATGTGAGATTTCCAGTTCAGATTCTTAGTAAAGGATAGTCCTAGAATAATCATTGTAGAAGAAGGAGACAGTTGAGTGTCATTGAAGAAGAGGGGATAGTTATCTGATAGGTTTTGTCGAGTACATAGGTGAAGAAATTGGGTTTTTGAGGCATTGAACAAAGCAAGGTTTGCTTTGCCCCAATCAGAAATTATAGAAAGATCAGAAGTTAGGCGCTCGGTGGCATCTCTCCGTGAATCACTTAGTTCCTGTTGAGTTGGACGTCTAATAAACGACGTTGAAAAATGCAGGGTAGAATCATCAGCGTAGGAGTGGATAGGGCTTCGAGTTAGACATAGAATATCATTAATGAATAATAGGAAGAGAGTGGGTGATAGGACAGAACCCTGGGGAACACCACTATTGATAGATTCAGTAGAAGAACAATGTCCATCTACAGTAGCTGCAATATAACGGTTTGAAAGGAAACTTAAGATGAAGGTACAGAGAGAAGGATAAAAACCGAATTAGGGTAGTTTGGAAATTAAAGATTTGTGCCAGACTCTATCAAAAGCTTTTGATATGTCAAGGGCAACAACAAACGTTTCACCGAAACCCCTAAAGGAGAATGACCAGGATTCAGTTAGGAAAGCTAGAAAATCGCCAGTAGATCGCCCTTTACGGAAACCGTACTGACGATCAGATAGAAGATTGTGAGCAGATAGATGTTTAAGAATCTTCTTATTAAGTATAGATTCAAAAACTTTAGAAAGGCAGGAAGTCAAAGCTATAGGACGGTAGTTTGAAGGATTAGAACGGTCACCCTGCTTAGGAACAGGTTGGATGTGAGCAAACTTCCAGCAAGAAGGAAAGGTGGAAGTAGATAGACAGAGACGGAAAAGTTTGACCAGGCAGGGTGCAAGTACAGAAGTACAGTTTTTGAGAACAATAGGAGGGACTCCGTCAGGACCGTAAGCCTTCCGAGGATCTAGGCCAGAAAGGGCAAAGAAAACATCATTACGAATGATCTTAATAACAGGTAGCATATTGTCAGAGGGTGGAGGAGAAGGAGGAACAAGCTCTACATCAACCAGAGTGGAATTTTCAGCAAAGGTTTGAGCGAAGAGTTCAGCTTTAGAAATAGATGAGACAACTGTGGAGCCATCTGGGTGAAGCATAGGAGAGCAAGATAAAGAAGAAAAATTGTTAGAGATTTTATTTGCTAGATGCCAGAAGTCACGAGAGGAATTTGATTCAGAAAGATTTTGACATTTTCTATGAATGAAGAATTTTATGGTAAGTTGAAGTATAGATTTGGCATGATTACGGGCAAAAATATATAGGGCATGAGTTTCAGGAGATGGATGGTTACAGTACCGTCTGTGAGCCGCCTCTCTATTTCGGACAGCATGAGAACAAACAGAGTTAAACCAAGGTTGATGGAACAGACGGAACAAAATAAAGAACAGTTGAATATAAAGATATAATTAAAACATTTTTTTTTACATCGGAAAGGACTGGCCAATGGCAAAAAAAAAAAAAAAAAAAAAGCCCGCTTAATTGTCAGTCCCTATAAAGAAGACAGTAAGATAATATAGAAAGGGGGGGGTGCCAATTTAGTTCGGGAGGTGTTTTATTTATCCTCTCGTGAAAAAAAAATGTAAGTCGTAGAAAGGTGGAAAAATATAAACAAAAACAGAGATCCAGAGTTTACCAGTGAAGGAGATGAAAGAGTGAATATACTGGATTGCTCTTGCATTAGGGAGATGAAGGGAGGTAGCTACTTGCTCAGTAGCTACAAAGGCCTTATTCGCCCATATATGGAGTATGCCTCTCAAGTTTGGGGGAATCCACTCATACAGCTCTCCTAAATAGGGTTGTCACAAACTGTTCATCTCATCGACTCCCTTCCGCTGACTGATTGTCTTCAATCTTTAAATCACCGCTGCAATGTTGCTTTTTTTGCCATTTGCTACCGTTATTTTCATGGTCATTGCTCTTCTGAACTTATTACCTACTGCATGCGTCCCCCCTCCCTCCCATGGCCTTGCTGCACAAGACTTTCAACTCATTCTAATCCCTATTATGTTCATCTCCCTAATACAAGAGCTATCCAGTATATTCACTCGTTCATCTCCTTCACTGGTAAACTCTATAACTCTGTTTTTGTTTATATTTTTCCACCTTTCTACGACTTAATAATTTTTTTTTCACTAGAGGATAAATAAAACACCTCCCGAACTAAGTTGGCACCCCCCCCTTTTCAATATTCTCTTACTGTCTTCTTTATAGGGACTGACAATTAAGCAGGCTTTTTTTACTTAGTTTTTGCCATTGGCCAGTCCTTTCCTATGTAAAAAAAATAATTATGTATATATCTTTCTATTTAACTGTTCTTTATTTTGTGTGTATGGGGATAACTCCCTACTAAGCAGTAGGTTCAACTGCATGAACTCCTAGAATTACATAAGGATTAATACAAAAAAGGAGTGTAACAGTGAACTGATATAGATGGTTCAGAACGATTATCCAGCAATTGAATGACCAGTTAAAATGAACATCAATAAGTTATCAATCGGATTAGACATTATCTTAATAATCATCTTGCAATTACTGGTTACAAAAAGTGCAAGGATAATATAATTTGAGTTTTGAAGGGCGAAGGATGTGGGAGAGAAAGGAGGAGGAAGACTAAGATGAGATAGAAAATAAGAGTAAAAGAATGGGCGGACTAGTCCATAAGAAAATTAAATAGTACTAAGGACTCAGAGAGAGAAAAGTAAGGTAGCAAAACTAAGCAAGGATAAGAGGCAGACAAACCAGAACTTCATCCACACACACACAAACATACACCTAAACAGGTAAAGGTACACACACACACACACACACATCAACCGCCTGAACGGCTTGGGGGGTTAGGGCGTCCGGCACCATTATGTGGTCCATCGTTCGATCCCCAGCCCCGCTCATTCCGGGGATTTTTTCACAAAGAATTCGGGCGGTAACTGTCACCCTCGAGCAAGTGGATGGAGATGTGTGATGTGTGAGGTCCCAGCATTACCCAAATATCGGTAATAATGAGCTCCAAGCCCACACCGGGATAGTGTAAATGGTGATCGCGAGTCTGACTCGCGTGGAAAAAACCATGGCTGAGTGAATGACACACACACACACACACACACACACGCACCACACACCACACACACACACACACACACAGACATGCACACACACACATACATACACATACACACACACACACACACACACACACACATACACACACACACACACACACACACACACACACACACACACACACAACCTTGTTATCGGACTCTCAGGGCGCCTCTGCGTCTTTGTTTCATGTGG
>JACEEZ010004348.1:242710-255210 GCA_016584305.1 Chionoecetes opilio | reverse complement strand
TCATGGGTTCCCCAAACCCCAGATAGTTTCTGTCTTGGCCAGCACTATGTCCTGCTCCACCACCACAGACATCTTTGCAAAACAACTTCTTCACCAGCCTGGAGATAGTTCGTTACCTAAAGGGACCAGAACTGCAGATACACGGGGACAGACAGGGACAACAGGATAGGCAAGCCTCCACTTCAAGGCCATCAAGGAGATGGAGAAAAAAGGCTGTCCCTCGTGGTACTTGTGGACTACGTCACTAGTGACGATGGCATCCTGCCCTCATGCAGGTGGAAGGACAACAGGATTGTCACTTGCTGTCAACAGACAGGGGGTGGAGCCCATATCCTCTGTCTCCCGCTACTACAGTAAACACAAGAAGAAGAGGATGTGAGCTGCCCTGCTGTCATCAAGAGCTACAATGCCAACATGGGGGAAATTGACAACAGCGACATGCTGGTCCACCTCAACAAGCACCCCCATTATGGCCAAGAGGTGGGTACATGCGAATGTTCGACATATGTCATAGATCCCCAGCATCACTAATCCCTGGAGCATCTACAGGTGGGACTGCAAAGCTCTTGCTGAGACGGACTGACACTGAAGAACTTCAGGATCCAGGTGTTCAGGAGTGCCCAGCGGCCAAAGGCCAGGCACATCACGCCCCCGAAAAAGGGCTCGGCAACTCCAGGCGCCCTCAACACCACTTTTGATGTCCCCAAAGCCTGTCAGGGGACACTGTATGTAATCATGTGCCAAAAAACTCTGTTAGTTTTACCTGACCTTGTTCCAGGCCCCTGTCTACATCACCCATCAGACCTGCCAAGTTTTGCAGCAGGAAGGGGCACATCTTTAGGTCAAATGTGCTCTGCAGGGTCTGCAAGGTCAACCTGTGCCTCAATGCTGAGCGCAACTACTTCAAAGTACCAGAGATAAATTGCCTAAGTGCCTGGAGTAGACTGGACTGGACTAGAGTTTGATAAGTGTGTGATATTTGTGACCAAGTGCCGGATAAGTACCTCAGGAAAAATATTTGTATAAAATCAGCATTTTTTTAATTTTTTTATTTGCATACTTTCTTTTATATCAGTTAAATGTTCCTTTAACATATATGTTTATATTTTTCCTTAATTTTTTTTTTTATATGTACACTTGTTGGAATTGTTTTTACCATAGACCGGCAAGGAAAATGTATATGGTTTAAATTTTATTGACCAAGATATGCAAAAATAAAATTGCAACCTTTTTAAAAAATCACATGAGTAAAAAAAAGTCTTGTAATATCTGCAATGAAAAAATATCAGGTATTGAAATTTGAATTTCGGGGGTATTAATATGAGTGCCCGATAAAGGGTTAACTGGAAACGCCATCATCGCGTTGTTATGGTTAACCCAAATAACCAACCTCAGAACTTTTAAAATCTTTTCGTACTTGCCTCTTTTCTATAGAAAACAGCATTGCTAATACGAATATTTGGGCTATTTATGTTATAGAAAACAATAATTCATGATGGAAAATGACAAAAGTGATTTTCTTTATAGTAGTAAAATTATGATTCTATTTATCGCACGGGTTGGTAACCTTGCCCCGGGCGTCGGGTCCCCATGTCGATGGGGTTTTCTACTGTCGTCCATGAAATGACCACGTCGGTATCCCCACGTTGGGCACCAACGCACGATCGTGTACAGGATGGGGAAAAAGTCCAGTTCTTGCAACTGGGCTTTTGACCCCAACCCCCCACCTCCTTAACATCAAGCATTTTGGCTTCCCAGCAAACAGGTCAGCGGCAGACCTATTTGTTCTATCTGTCCACCAATTGGCATAAGCATTTTGACCAATGAAATGAACATATGCCATTGCCCTTGACATTGCGAGTTTCATTTTTACAGGGGTTGGACATCACGGCCTCATCACAAAACTGAACACTTTAGGGTGTCCGCAGTCATCTACTCCTACTGCAAGACTACCTGCAGGGTATATTTTTCAGAGTGGTGGTGGACTGGACAGTCACACCTCAGAGAAACACCCAATTTTTTCTAGCGTCCCAAAGGGCAGTGTTCTGGCCCTCTCCTCTGAAATGTGAAATGACTTGTTCCAGCTCATCCCAAAGGCGCATACATATGCCGACGACTGCACCCTGACATTCCCTTGCGACAGTTGTGATCACCACACGACTGTCGCTCACATCAACCAGGTCATCCAAACCATCGTCTCATGGAGTCATCGATGGCAATTGAATCCTGCTCCTGAGAAAACCCAGGCGTTGCTCATCTCCCGACTACAACGTCCTCCTAATACTCCCATCCCTTCTATCTAATTGGGTGGGAGGCCGCTGCCTCTGCAGACGTCACTCTCCATAGTTGGGGTGGATCTGAACAGCGCCCTGACCTTCACCGACAATATCCGAACAATTGCCAGGAAAGCCGCCTGGAAACGTAGCTGTGACCGGCGTGTCTCACACCTTCTCAACTCCCAAGGAATTACCACCTTAAACGTAGCCCATGTCCGCTCTCTTATGGAGTATGCCCCTCTCACGTGGTCTTCCCGTCCTCCCTCGTACCTGAGCCTTATTGACTAGGTACAGGCCCGAGCACAACTATTAATATGTCTGAAGGCTCTGCCGGACCAGTTTCCTCCTCCTCTGCAACCCATGCAGCAACATCGTAACGTAGCAGGACTGTGTGTCATTTACAAGACCCACAAGCAGCAGATCCCGCATATGGATGCACTCCGACAACCCTGGACAAGACCACACGGCCACACCACACGAACTTCTGCTACCAGGGACCATCAACTCATCGTTCCTATTGTCACGACGGGGACCTTTCAAGCGTTCCTTCCTTCCACGTTACACAGGAATGTGGTACCGCTTGGTACATCAGACACAGCTGTGAGGGGCTTACTCGCGAGGTATTTCATACCAAAGCGATGTTGGTATGAAGAAATCATTTTGGTCCAATTTTGGTGTGTCGCGAGTACGGTTGAGTACGATATAAAACTTGAACTTGAGTTGGGAGTCACCCAGCGGAAGCCTTTTGTCCGGCGCCATATGTAAACAAACGCTTTTCCCTCATCCAGCTGATAAGACTTCAGCATGGCAGCGGTCTCTAATACCGAAATATACCGAAATAACCCTGAAAACATACCGACATATATAAAAAGATACAGAAAGACGCATTTCTATGTATGTATTTCGGTAGAGACACTACCATGGCAGCACACGGCGTGGTAAAAATGGATGAGGACTGCGCGTTCATTTTCTGAGACACTGACTAGTTTTTCCTTTCCTAAAAGTAGTGCTTTTTCTGATGGAGGCATTTTAATGGGAAATATTCCGCAGAAGTTGGCGGCGCCAACCACCCAGGCAATCGCGCACCATCAAATTAGTTTTTTTAAACCTAAATAGCTCACCAAAACCTAACCCAAAACAAATCTAAGCCTAATATAACCTAAATCAAACCTTAACATATCCTAAACCTAACCTAACCAAAACTAAACGTAACCTAACTCAGCAATTATTATATTAAAATAAGTTATATTTTTGGTTTCCGGAAGTGAATAACTACTGCATGATATACGGAGCCGAAAATAATAGAGAAAAAGTAAGCTGTAAGGCCTGTAAGGTCTGTGCTGACGTGTAAAGTGATTGGTATGTCACTTTTAGGGTGAGCAGAAACAGGTAACTCTGCTTTGATAGTCGTTTATTAACTCTGGTAAAGGTAACAGGTAACAGGTAACAGGTAACACGTGGTGTAAGGTGACTCAGACAGACTGGTGAGTTGCTCCTGCCGTGCCTGGATGTGACTTGGTGACTTGAGAGACTGGTGAGTTGCTCGTACAGTGTCTAAGTGTGTCTCGTCTCTACAAGAGACCTCCTTATAAAGGGCCACGATACCCAAGACCTGACCAAGAACATCTGGCGACGACTGAGGTCGAGTTTAAAGGATTAGTGTATTACCTAGGGAGTGGATTAGCCAGGTGTACCAGGACCCAACATCAACCATACAGAACACAGAACACAGAACACAGAACACATAGTTGAACACTAATAATAATACTATCCTACATATGCTCGGTGACGCTACCCGAGATGTCCTCATCTCGACAAAAGGAATAACATGAAACTGAACAAAGGAGACGGGACACAATAGAAATGGACACAAAAACATACCTATCTATATATATTAGAATAGAAAATAGGAGAAGGACACAGGAAAAGGATACGTACTCTTAAAAAATAATGTGGAAAACATAAATCGTGGAAGGTACCGGCATGGTACACATATATATGAGTACGAAAAAAATATATTGAGACAATACAATCCTATGTACAAAATTACATCATAAGGTACATGGAAAAGAGAGAAACGGAAGGAGTTACTTCTCACTACTACGGAGGAAATAACGATGGCCAGAGGATTGAGGAGCTGGTGAAGGAGTAGTAGAAGTGGCTGGTTGAGGCTGTGATTGAGGGAGGTGAGATTCAGCAGGAACGAGGTTAGGGTCCTCACAGTTAAGGCCTTTGGAAACTTTCTTAAGAGAATCAAGGTGGGCAACCTTCCTAGTGCCGTGCCCGTCAGGGTGGCAAGGTTGGTAGAGACGTGAGCTCGCCATGTGCAGCGTCCCTGTGCATTCGGTCAGCGGTTCGAGTCCGCCTAGTTCGTGCTGACGTGGCGGCGCTTTGTATAGTCAATAACCTTGTAGTTGGTACTTGCAAAGTGTCTAGATAGGATGAAAATCTTATCTTATCTTCCTAGTGCCGTCAGTTAAGTGAAGCAACTGAACCTCATTCCCATGTTCCTGAGCTATGACCCGGAAGGGGCCATCAAACTTAGGGTTTAATTTGGAGTGTTTGACTGCAACAAGGGAATACACAATGTCACCTACGTCAAGTGTAAATGTGGAAGCTGACTTATTGTGATATAGGAGCATATCAGCTTTAGAGAGAGCAAGTGATTGTTGGATACGTTGGTGTATTTGTTGGAACGTGTGAACCTTAGTCTTGACAAAGTCATCATAGTTGTATATAGGCTTAGAAGGTTTGGACAAAAGATCATAAGGAAGACATTTGTCCTGAGCAAACAGAATGTAATGTGGTGTCTCAGAGACAGACTTGTTGATGGTGGAATTGAGAGAAGCCATCACCTGAGGAGCATAGGTGTCCCAAAGGGTGTCAGAGTCAGGAATAATGGAGCGTAAAGTGTTGAGGATTTTACGGTTGCAACGTTCTACCAAACCGTTAGCACTGGGGCGGTACGCAAGAACATTACACTTCCTGATATTGAACTGTTGGCACAAGGAATCAAGAACTTGATTAACAAACTCAGTGCCGTTATCAGACAACAGAACCTTGGGAGTAGTGAAAGGACAAATGACATGATCAAGAAATGCACGTGCCACTGTTTGTGCTGATTTGTTAGGCAGTGGAGCAATAATGGAAAAACGTGAAAAATGATCAACAGCAACCATTAAATATTGATTTCCACGTTCAGTAAGAGGGAGTTTCAACAAATCAATGCCAAGAACTTCCCATGGTGCTGAAGGCACAGGATAACTGAGAATGGGAACATGAGCATGTATATCACCTTTAGTTCTTGCACACCTATGACATACTTCAATGTAGTCATTGATATCCTTTCTCATGGTGAGCCAGAAGAATTTAAGTCTAGCTTGTGAAAGTGACTTTTCCTTGCCAGGATGTGAAGCATTGGGTGTGTCATGAATTAGTTTAAGGACAGACTGGACATGAGTTGGAGGAATGACAAGTTGGTGGATGAGACGAGATGGTTCATGCTTACCTGTAAGTGTGGTTGATTTGTACAGCAACTGTTCCTGAAGGAGGTAATGTGAAAGAGAAGGAAGCTTAGGAATGTCGGAGTCATCACCTGATTCAAGGTATAGATGACTTTTGACCATGTGGGGTCATTGCGTTGAGCAGTGTAGAGATCATCGTGAGAAAGCGTGTCAAATGCGGATGTTTGCGTTGTAACAGGACATGTAAGTGCACAGTTGCGAGAAAGAGCATCAGCTGCAAAGTTAGCTTTGCCTTGAATGTACGCAAACTCAGGCACGAAATCTTGAATTGTAAGTAACCATCTGGTCATGCTTCCTGACTGGTCCTTGGCCTTGAAGAGGTGAAGTAAGGGTTTATGATCCGTAAGGACCTTGATAGGATAGCCATGAATAAGGTAACGAAACTTCTTTAAGGACCAAAATTATTTTATTTTATTTTATTTTTGTATTTATTTATTTATTACCTCCGCCAACGAAGTTGGAGGGGTCATGTTTTCACCCCAATCTGTCTGTCTGTCTGTCTGTCTGTTTGTTAGTGTACAGGATTTCTCAAAAAGTTACGAATAGATTTGAACCAAACACGGTATACAAAGTCTATTTGGTATAAGGAAGAACTGATTTAATTTAGGATGAAATCTATTGACAACTGTTGCCATAGCAGCCAATTGATGAAATATTCGGCCGGAGGTATGCGCTCATACTGAGTGCATATATATATATAAATATATATATATCATGCAACCAATTGATGAAATATTCGAGCGGAGGTATGCGCTCTACTTAGTACCCCCCCCTAGTTTATTTATTTATTATTATTATTTTTTGTTTACATTTGTGCCTATAGCGCCTGTGGTGACCCAGGGCTCGGATGGTAGGCTCTGGAGGTTCAATTGAGGGTTCTGATGGTTGGTCCTCGCCCGTTGGTGGCGCAGGCAGGATTCTTATAGTGACGCCTGTGAGGCTCATGCCGCCCCCCTGTGTCTTCCGATGCACTCGCAGTCGAAGGTAGAGTTGATAGGCAGGGCATGTAGGTGTTCTTAGGCCACTCGACGGTGCAGAAAGGTTTCGGGTTTCTTCGGGGATCGAACTCGGGTCACCGAGAACGCCAGTCGGAGACTTTAACCGCTCCGCTACCGCCTCCCCCTTGCGGGGGAGGCGGTAGCGGACTGGAAATGACTGCAAGGGCTTCGATCTCCGTCACTGCGTAGTTCTTCTCTACCTTGTTAAGTAGACAAGAGGCATACGCGATGGGGCGTTGTTTACCATCGTGGTCTTGCATGAGTACTGCACCGAGACCAGTGTAGCTAGCGTCAGTGTTGAGAATGAAAGGTTTAGTGTAGTCAGGGTACGCAAGAACAGGCGCAGAAGTGAGAGCGTGCTTAAGAGCACCGAAAGCGTTTTCCTGACTGTCAGACCATTGGAAGGGCACATCTTTCTTGAAGAGTGAAGTGAGTGGAGAAGCTATGGCGGCAAATCCTTTGATAAATCTGCGGTAATAGGAGCTAAGTCCTATGAAACTACGGACTTGATCTACATTGACTGGAGTAGGATAATTAGTTACAGCGCTGACTTTGTCATTTGACGTTTGAATAATCAGCGTTAGCGTTAATAAGATGGCCAAGAAAGGTAGTTTCTTTGCGTAGGAACGCGCATTTGGAGAGTTTAAGTTTCAAGCCTGCGTCCTGAAGACGAGTGAAAACTTTTCTGAGTTTCTGGAGATGTTCTGGGACTGATTTAGAGAAAACGATCAAGTCGTCAAGGTAGGAAAAAAGTGTATTACCCATTAAACCAGTGAATATGGAATTGATCAAGCGTTGGAATGTCGCGGGTGATCCAGAAAGACCCATAGGCATGCGACAGTACTGGTAATGTCCTGAGGGTGTAGAAAAAGCAGTGTATTCACGGCTTTCTGCGTCAAGTTCGACTTGCCAGAAGCCGGAGCACAAATCCAAGGTAGAAAAAACAGTGTTATGATCACCTAAATTCTGCAAAATATCTTCGAGGACTGGCATGGGATACCGAGAAGGAACAGTCAGTTTGTTAAGAGCTCGGAAATTGACTACAGGGCGCCATTCGCCTGAGCTCTTTGGAACCAGGAACATTGGGCTATTGAAAGGACTGCTCGAGTCTTCAATGATTCCATCAGTTAGCATTTCGGAGACCATGCGATCGACAATGGCATTCTTACTGTGGGCCATGCGATACGCTGGTATGTAGGCAGGTTGGGCGTCTTTCATAAGCTTAATCTTATGAGTGAGGACGTTGGTTTTACCTAGTGTCTCACCGGGGAGAGACACAATACTCCTGAAGTCGGTCAAGAGTTGAATAAGCTCATCCTGTGAATCTGGATGGTCTGTGGTTTGCACATGAGCTTGAAGGTCAGACAAATTTGAAGGCGCCTGAACTGAAATGGAGTTAACTGAACTCGTGGACTCTTGTGGACATTCGTCGACACGAACGTCAGCTGGGTAGACGTAAAATGTACAAAGCCGTGTACCACAAGTGAGAGTGACTGGAACTGTGGTGACGTTAACCACATAAAGGTTTGATCTGCCATGATTTTTTAGTCTGCACAGCGCTGCAGGAACAGCTAGAGCAGAATGAGTGACCGTCTCAGGGAGAGACATAGCATCCACGTTCGAAACGCCTTTTACCCGAACATCTACCAGGGTGCAGGTGTGTGGTAGAAGCTCAACGTTGGACGAGATGACAGCGTGACAGTGCTTGGCTTGGTCTTCTAAGGCCTTGTGAAGTGAGACTTCTGGGAGTGGAGTGGTGTTATTAGACGTAGAAGCGTCTGTGGGCTACATACGCGACGAAAGTCTTACGTTTTCGTTTTGAGCGAGAAAGGCGACCAGCGGAACGACGACATGGTCTGGATGGTGAATGTTGGTTAGGCATTGCAAGTGGAGAACTAGGAATGGAGAACACTTGTATCAGAGATTTGTCAGTAGGAGTGCATGTGGAATCAAGAGCTTGTGAAAACTCGGGAGAGTCGCATGCAGTGGAGGAGACAATGTCAGTGTGAACAGAGTCAGGAAAAGCTCTAGATTGTTTCAAGACCTCTGGAATGAAACGTTCACGCCAATAGATTCCATGTAAGCGTGGGTATAAGTCCATCTGTTGCTGGATTAGAGCAGGACGGCCAATGAGAGCGTCAGCTGGAATGGTTATGCCGTCTGCTATATAGTAAGTCAGGCTGACAGGTGGCAAGTCAGGACATAGGTATGTGTTAAACATAACTTTACCTAGAGTAGTGAGTGCGGTTCCATCGATTCCACAAAGTTGCAGATCAGAAGGTTCTAAAATGCTTAATTTACGATTACGCACAGATCTGATGTTATCAAAGCACTCTTTAGTCATGATATTTACTGAAGAACCTGTATCAATAAACAAGGTGAAGTAGTGCTGGTTGACTTCAGCTTGTAAAATCATTGGGTCCTCCCAAAGTGTATTATAAATGGTATACAAAGGAAGTGAAGGTTCATCTGTGTGATCTGGTTCGTGTTGCTCGGAGGAGTGCACGTCGCGTGATAGTCATTGAGGGTTATACTGTTGTGAATGGCGAGGAGATTGTGGTCCTTCACGATCGTCAGAGGTGTTGTGTTGCTGTGAATATCGAGGAGCGTTTGTTCCTGCGCGATATTCAGAAGTGTCGTGACCACATTGACCATGGTGATCACAAAAGCGTGGAACATACTGCTGGTTTGGAAAAGGACGTTGTCGTGTAAAGCAACGCTCGATCGTGTGTCCCTTATTTTTGCAGTAATAGCAGTACGAGGCAGGTGAGTGATTAGCCCGGGACTGTCGTGAATGTGAAGATGAGCGTTGTCTTTGCCGATTGTTTGAGGGTGAACGAGTGTTTGAGTTGAAAGGAGGACGAGAAGTGCTTCTTGGTTGGTGGTGTTTGTGTTGTGTAGATACAGCAGCAGACATAGAAGAATGTGCATTGTTTGAAAACACTAGTGACGAAGAGTCCTCAAAATTAGAAGCAAATGTAGTTAAGGTGTCTGTTGGAGCGAAGTGAAAGTGTTTATCAGACGCCTGTTTTGCTGTGGAAGGGTGTATGAGAAAATTGTAAGTGTAGTATCCAAAAAGGTTACCGACAGCTTGTAGACTCATTTTCCCATCTTCATCAACCCATTCTGAAGATTCCAGCTTCTTATCAAATCTAATTTGACGTTAGAAGATTGTTGCAAAGCTGACATGACTGGAATAGGGTGTTCTTGCCTTTTGTGAGTGTCTGCAAGTCTAAAGAGTGGAGCAAGGATACCGGATTTCTGACTGCCACTGAAATATTTATTGAATGTGGCCTTAAATTCGTCATATGTCTTAATTGTGAGAAATAAATCACTCTGCAGATATTGTCCTGCAAGGCAGTTAGACAAGTCACAGCGGGACTTTAGTTGAGCGATTTTGATTGCATCGTCAGTGATGTTACGACGCGCGATTTCGTCGTCAACGTCTTTCAGTAGTATGTGTACTGGAATATTGTTGCCTGTGAATTTGGGAAAGTAAGGAACCTCGTGTACCAGAGTGACTAAAGTTGGCGCTGGTGGTGGCATGATGACAGGTGAATTTGTGAAAGAAGAAAGGAATGAAAATATCCAATTACACAACAGTTATGGCATATAATGATAATAATAATAATAATATAATATCCTAGATAGAGCACGTAGATATGGAAAACATGCGCGAGAACGTGAATAAAAGTGAAATAACACAGTGTAAGTTGGAGAGTGTTAGTGTATCACTTATGTAACAAAAGCATATGTGTAAGTGTGGAGCGTCAGTTTATCACTTATGTAACAAAAGAAAAAAAGAAAATAATAAAAAGGACTAAATAAAAGAGCCCTTACGCTCACAAAATACAAATACCGTAACTCAGCGGAAACCCATAAAGTCCAAAGGGCAGGAGTATTAGACACGGACAGACACTGTGAGGCGGACGCTGTAACAGTCACACAGCGTTGCGGGTATAACAGGTCAGGATCCCTAGGGAGGTCAAGTTCTTATCAGCACACAGTCATAAATGAATAAAATAACAAGGCGGAAACACACCACAGGATCACAAAAGGGATGGCACTACCAAAAATTGAAACCAGAAAATGAACAACTGGGTATAGCAAGCATATGTAGACACAAGCTATAGGTAGCAGAGATAAAATAATGGTATGGTACTTAACGAATGTTTGAAGACGTGGTGGAGGAGGCGGCAGCGTTGTTGTGGAGAACTGGGCGTAGCAAGCGGTGGAGGTGGTGGAGGTGGTGGAGGTGGCAGGCGAGGGCGGCAGCTTGGAGCGCGGCCACTGGTGGATGAATATCTCGGAGAAGCACGTGGATGGGGCGGCGAGGGTGGCCCGGTGTTGAGATGCGTAAGGGAGTTAGGAGGTCCCGTGGTTGTAGTGGAGGCTTGGAGTGGCTGTTTCCACACGTGTATGAAGCCGATGACCAGGAGAGGCGGTGATGTAGAACGATGTGGCGTGAGCAGCTTGAAGTCGTGTAGGAAGATCAGGCGACGCGGAGTCACACGTGGAAGGCAGATAGTTGGATGTAGCGGCGCGGGAGGTCCGTGGCGGCTGCTGGATGATGAAGCTGGGAGGAACGATGTGGCGGCGTGGTATGGCGGCGCGGGAGGTCAAGTAGTGTTTAACCTGTTACCAGAGACCGACGCTGTCACCATGTGTAAAGTGATTGGTATGTCACTTTTAGGGTGAGCAGAAACAGGTAACTCTGCTTTGATAGTCGTTTATTAACTCTGGTAAAGGTAACAGGTAACAGGTAACACGTGGTGTAAGGTGACTCAGACAGACTGGTGAGTTGCTCCTGCCGTGCCTGGATGTGACTTGGTGACTTGAGAGACTGGTGAGTTGCTCGTACAGTGTCTAAGTGTGTCTCGTCTCTACAAGAGACCTCCTTATAAAGGGCCACGATACTCAAGACCTGACCAAGAACATCTGGCGACGGCTGAGGTCGAGTTTAAAGGATTAGTGTATTGTCTAGGGAGTGGATTAGCCAGGTAAACCAGGACCCAACATCAACCATACAGAACACAGAACACAGAACACAGAACACATAGTTGAACCCTAATAATAATACTATCCTACAGACGGCGGTAGCGACCGTGCAGGTCTCGTCCATTATAATAACCCACGGCGTTCATGATGAGACATTTTGCTGACCACATGTGACAGTAAAAATATGTTTACTTACATTGATAGGATTTCCAGTGTCTGCCCATGATAACAGAGTGTTCACTTTATGAAGTTACCATTCCCAAGTTCCCTGAGGAGAAAGTAACTCATCTTAGGGAAGGACTGCACACAGAAGTAAGTGAATGAGGTTGGGGAGGCACTTGTGTCGCAGTGGAATCATAGCGGAGGATAAAGGGAAACATGGCCTAAGAAAAAAATTCTTTATTCCGAATTAGTTGTGGCCCATGGGCATCTTCAGAGGAATTACAGGCCAATCTGCTCTACGGGGATCCGGGAGATCCATTGCCTGTTACGGATAAAGCTGATTGCTCTGCGATCCTGCCGCCCATCGTACTCCCTGATTGGCGAGAAGTATTCAATTCATGTCTCATAAAAATAGGGATAACTATTCATTCATTCACTAACCTAACCTTGACATTTGTCACCTAACCTAACCTTACCTTAATATTAAGCATTGCAAGCTATTGATGGTATTTAATCTCTAAATGCAGAAACACGGGTAAAAG
>JACEEZ010004348.1:227710-232710 GCA_016584305.1 Chionoecetes opilio | reverse complement strand
ATGTTTTTGCAGCATGATTCTGGCATTGAGGATGGAAACTGTATTTGTCTTTATCTTTGCTTTTTTTTTTTTAAATACTGGATACATGTCGCAGTAATGTAGTTTTGTAACACTACCAACATACAGCCTAGGAGACGAATCACCCTAGGGGACGAATCACCCTAAGGGACGAATCCTCCAGGGATGAATACCCCGGGGTCGAATCAACCGGGACGTTTCAACTAGGGACGAAAGACCCTCACACCCATGTGTAGGTGTGAGACACGGTGCAATCATCAGCATAGGCAGATGCTACAGGGAGGCTCTGGAGGAGGTTGTGGAAATTTATAGTCACAAACATATATTTATTTGAGGTCTTACCTATACAAAACCCATTGTCTATCTCATCTCTACACAATACCCCAGCTAATCAACTAACTAGGATACTTATCGGTGGATAGTAGGGTTGAAATGGTTGTAGGCTTACTCAATGCTGCAATGTCTTGTTATTCGAAGTGGTCGCGCGCGATCAAGGCCGCCGGTAAAGGACGGAGTCGAATAGCTGGAGACGGTGTTATTGTTATGGGCGTCAAGAGGATTTCATACCTAGTTATCTTGACGCGGCGGATATAATCAGTGTGTGGAATTTTAACACTTCCTATTTGTTTTGATCGTTTTGATCACTCTGATATAATCAGAGAAGAGATGTTAATCCCGTGAGGGCTGGAATGAAACTAAAATCTAAGCCAGCGGCGGCAACCGGCCGCACAAATTCTACCTACACGTGTCAAATCGTCGGTGGCGGCGAGGCACCCCTACCAATACCTGCCACGTATACACGCAGGATAGGAGCAATATTATAACGACGACCAATAGCCAGTCGCTCCAAATTAAGGTACTAATATAAGGTGCAAATGCTTAATAACCACTGGGAATGTTCATTTATATCATCCCAGTACTTATCATTTTCTTGAATTACCTTAATTATTACCCATTACCATTATAACTATATATATATACATCCCTACGCTCCCCCTATGATGAGCGGACAATACCTCCCTCACAAGGGGGGGGGCGGAAACAAAACTACCACTCTACCAATTATAATTTTTTTATTGAGTGGGTGGTTGGTGGATAATTTCCAAAGAGGTCATTGAAGTAAGTATTCCACAGGATGGGGCCCAAGACCCCAGGACAGACAACAGTCCCTTTTCTGTCTCCTCTTACTGTCTTTATTCTCATTTTCAATCCAGCTGGCTATTGCGTATATGTGCGCAACGACATCACTGCTCTCGTGCCCACGGGTTTTGAATTTTCCCGAATTTTCGACCATCTTCGGTAGATGTCATCCACTTCGACTTCAATGTCACTCTCATACTAAATTTATATGTGCTGTATATCTCTCACCTAACTCCTCGGACTATGTAAAATTCTTTGACTATTTAACATTAAAAGTGGAGCACTTTAAAATGTCATGTTCCTTTAGCAGAAATTTCCATTCATGGGGATTTAAATGTTCACCCAGCATTGGCTATCATATTCTTTCACTGACCAACCGGTGAACATGCCTACAACTTTTTTATCCTCCAGAGATCTAGAGCAGCTGGTGCAGCAACCCTACCCGATTCCCGACCGCCTGACACGCCCAACATACTTGATCTTTTCCTAACTACTAACCCTTCTGCTTACTCTGGGAAACTATTATATCCTTGGTTCCTCCCATCACAATCTTATTTATGTAACCTGTCTATCGCTCCGGTGCGCCTCGGGACCCACCTAAGTGGAGGTGCTTCTGGCATTTTCAACTCAGCTAAGTGGTAAAACCTAAGGCGTACTACTCTGATTTTCCCTGAGATTTATTTCTGGGTTCCATGTCAGAGACCCATCTCTTTGTGCTGAGCGCATAACTGAGGTCATAGTCTCTGGGGGAGGCGTACATTCACCACTTTCTCTAATCCAAAGCCCATCAACCTTGGTTTTTAAATCTGCTTGTTCTCATGCTGTCCGAGATAGAGAGGCGGCTCACAGACGGTACCTTGACCATCCATCTCCTGAAACTCATGCCCTTTAATTTCCGTCCGTAATAATGCCAAATCATACTTAAAATTACCGAAAACTCTGCATTCATAGAAAATGTCAATCTTTCTGAATCAAATTCCTCTCGTGATTCTGGCATCTAGCTAATAACATCTCTAAAAATTGTCTTATGCATCTTTCCCTCCTATGCTTCACCCAGATGGCTCCACAGCTGTCTCATCTATTTCTAAAGCGAACCTTTTTCGCTCAAAAACCCTTTTCGGAAATTTCACTATGGTTGATGGAGGGGTTGTTCCTCCTTCTACTCCACCTTGACTATATTATGCCTGTTATTAAGACCTTCGCAATGAGTTTTCTTTGCCCTTTCTGGGCCCAAATCCTCGGAAGGCTTACGGTCATGACGGAGTCCCCCTATTGTTCTCAAAAACTGTGTTCTGTGCTTGCACCCTGTCTGGTCAAACTTTTCCGTCCCCTTTTCTATCTACTTCCACCTTTCCTTCTTGCTGGAAGTTTTTCTCCCCTCCAACCTGTTCCTAAAGAAGGTGACCCTTCTAATCCTTTAAACTAAAGGTCCTATAGCTTTGACTTCCTACCTTTCTAAAGTTTTGAATCTATACTTAAATAAGAAGATTCTTTAAGCATCTATCTGCTCACAATCTTCTATTGATCGTCAGTACGGTTTCCGTATAGGGCGATCTACTGGGGATCTTCTAGCTTTTCCTACCTGAATCTTGGTCATCCTCTTTTAGGGGTTTCGGTGAAACTTTTACTGTTGCTCTTGACATATCAAAAGCTTTTGATAGAGTCTGGGGACAATTTTTTTATTTCCAAACTACCCTCATTCGGTTTATATCCTTCTCTCTGTACCTTTATCTTAAGTTTCCTTTCAAACCGTTCTATGCAGCTACTGTAGACGGACATTTTTTCTTTCTCCTAAATCTATCAATAGTGGTGTTCCCCGGGGTTTTGTCCTATCCCCACCCTTTCTATTATTCATTAATGATCTTCTTTTCTACTCAAAGCCCCATCCGCTCCTACGCTGATGATTCTAACCTGCATTTTCAACGTCTTTTATTAGACGTCCAACTCAACAGGAACTAAAATGATTCACGGGGAGATGCCACCGAGGCCTAACTTCTAATCTTTTTTTAAAATTTTTGATTGGGGCAAAGCAAACCTTGTTTTGTTCAATGCCCCAAAAACCAATTTCTCACCTATCTACTCGACAAAACCTACCAGAGAAACTATCCCCCTTCTTCAATGACACTCAACTATCTCCTTCTACAATGAACATTCTAGGACTATCCTTTTTAAAAATCTGAACTGGAAATCTCACATCTCTTCTCTTTGCTAAACAGCTTCTAAGAAGTTAGGTGTCCTGTGGCGTCTGCGTCCTTTTTTTTTCCCTCCAAGTTGTTTGCACTGTATAGGGGCCTTATCGCCCATGTATGGAGTATGTCTCACATGTTTGGGGATATCCACTCATACAGCTTTTCCTAAAAAGGGGTTTAGTAAAAAAATTTTTTTCGCATCAGCTCCCGTCCTCTGACTTACTGTCTTCAATCTTTTAAATCCCGCCCCAATGTTGCTTCTCTTGCTCTCTTCTACCGTTATTTCATGTCACTGCTTCTGACTTGCTAAAATGCATGCCTCCCCCCTCCGCAGCCTCGCTGCACAAGACTTTCTACTCATTATCATCCCTATTCTGTCCATTTCCTAATGCAAGAGTTAATCATTTTCTTTACACTTTCATCCCTTGCACTGGTAAACTCTGGAACTCTCTTCCTCTTTCTATTTTCCACTTTCCGACGACTTAAATCTTTTTAAGAGAAGAGTAACAAACACCTCCGAACTAAATTGGCACACCTTTCTTTTTTTTTTTTCTCTTACTGTCTTCTTTATACGGACTGGCAACTAAAACGGGCTTTGTGTTACCTATTTTTGTTGTGCCCTGGCCAGTCCTTTTGTGATGAAAAAAAAAAAAAAAAAAAAGGACCGACCCTAGTAGAACAGAAGCCTCCACCGGCATACAATGAAGTGCTAAATTTACCTCCAACCTCAGACTCCGGTTGTGCAGGTAACTCAAGAACATCACCAGCAGGTGCTCCGTGATGCTGAGCTTTTCGAGCTTTACCAGGAGGCATTTGTGCCACACACAGCCGAATGCCCCAGCAATGGGCCAGGGCAATCACCATGAAGGGCAGCCAGAGTCCAGGGGGTCCTGTCATGATTTTGGCGAGCAGGAAAAGCAGGTCCGAAGCAGATCGTCCCATTCTAAACCCGTACTGTCTTGGGGAAAATTAGGTGGTGCCCTATTATAGGCGGCAGGTCAGTTGGGTTTAGCAATAATCCTTTGCGAGATCTTGCTGAAAACTGACCGGAGCGAGATTGGACAATAGTTGGCTGGGTCAGTCCTCTCAGTTTTCTTGTGTACGGGCGGGACACGGCCCTCTTTCTATAGGCTTGACCAGGCGCCTATTTGGAGGAACGGCTGAAAGGGGGGTCGTGGTACGTGAGGGGTCTTGCCAGCTCCTCTGCACAGTGTTATAGCAGAAACGGACTCACACTGTCAGGTCCTGACGCCTTTTTGGTGTTAACGGTACACGGTTAACAATTAAAAATTAGATGTGGGTTTAGGTTTTAGTTATAAATATTATTCATATATATTAAGTTTTTTTATGATTATATTTCGTTACATTGCTTGTTTTAAGCAATCCACATTTCGATAAATGTGATTTTGTCAAATAACAAAATTTTGATCTTTAAAAACCACGTCCAATATGTAAAAAAAAAATTGCTTGTCAAGAATTTGTGGGATGCTAGGAAACCCAAATATATCTCTTGTTGCTTCCTACAGTTATATCTTCCTTTCTTCTCATGCGTTCCATCACTACATCCCTTTACTTCATCTGCTTCTACATATTTCCATCATATGTTTCTCTGTCTATTTGCCGTATTTTCATATTTTACTTTCTTTCCTACAC
>JACEEZ010004348.1:212710-217710 GCA_016584305.1 Chionoecetes opilio | reverse complement strand
ATAACTGTTCCCTCTATACTTATAGGGTATGTTTTCCTAACTGCCATTGGGATAATTTTAAATTTTGTTGAGTTCGTTTGGATTTTCCATTTATTTTCATAATTGTTGATGCTTTCTATTTCTCTTACCACCTTAGCAGCCATGAATCTTCTTGATTTATTAGGCTGTGTAATAATTTGAGTGATGTCCTCGGCATATATAATATTAGTACAACCTACTGAAGGTGCTGGAATGTCTGATGTGTAGAGTGAGTAGAGGGTCGGTGAAAGGGAGCTGCCCTGAGGCACTCCGCTTCTTATCCTGAATATATTACCATTGTAGTTATTTATAGTTATGCTTGCTGTTCTGTTTTCCAAAAAAGTGCAAATTAGTTGTTTAATGATGTCTGGCAATCCTGTTGTTAGTATCTTATATTTTAGGCCATTGTGCCAGACTTTATCAAAGGCTTTTGATACGTCTCGTAAAACTAAGTAGCATTGTTGTTTGCTGGCTAGAGCTTCAGCTATTTTTTCTGTTGTCACAGCCAAGGCAGTGTCTGTACCCCTAGATACTCTAAAACCATGCTGTGTTTCCGGGAGAATATTGTTAGTTTCTAGGTATTTACTAAGTCTTTTGTTAATTATTTTTTCATAAATTTTCCCTGGGACCTCAAGTAATGAAATGGGTCTATAATTGATTGGATCTGTACTTGTCTTATTTGCTTTAGGTATAAGTGTTATTTTGGCATGTTTGAATTTGTTAGGAAAATACCCTAATGATAATGAGGAATTTAAAATGTCTGTGTATATTGTAATTGCTTCCTCTGGCATGTTTAACAATATTGTTTTATTTATTTGGCTATGACCAGGTGTGTTGTTTTTAAGTTGTTTTATGATATTATATATTTCTTGCGTTGTTATCTTAGCAGTGATATAATTCGAGTCGTCAAGTCTAGTTATATCAGCCTTGTCATATCTTGCCTGCAGGTTCCCATTATCTGCTATGTAATTATCTACTATAGCTTCATTATTTGGGTCGAAATTCCTGTTTTCTTCGGGACTGATATAAAAGACGTTTTCCCAGATCTTCCTAAATACTTCCTCCTTCTCCTCCGTGTAGAGCTTTTTATTATTATGTATAATGTATGGTGAGGTGTTGCTTTTATTTCCTCTCAACTTTTTTACATTTTCCCAGAAATCTTTGGGGGTTTTATATAAGGTTTTAAGTTCATTTATTTTGTTTTCCCAGTTATTAGTATACTGTTCTTTGCATTCTTCTATTAGATTTTTCCTTAGTAGTTTGCAAATTATATATTTCACATACGTCCAACCACGCATCTCAGCTTCATCCCTTAGGTTTTTAAGACACCATTGTAAGTGCTTGATTTTATTGCTGAGTATTGTTTTATGAACTATCTTAATTTTGGTTTTAGGTATGTATGTCTCCATAGCTTTTAAAATTATATTGTACCAAGTTTGTATTGATGCATCAATCTCCTCTCTATTAGCTTCATTTTTTGGTCTTGCTACTTGTATATTTTCTTTGATATTTTGGTTGAAAAGCTCCCAATCGACATTTCCAAGTTTGTTCTTAACAGGGGTGGGTATCGTAATTGCTTGAGCAGTGATGGTAAATATTATTGGTATGTGGTCTGATGACGTGACTGGTCCAGCTTCTATTATATGATTGTGGTAAACTTTATTATTTGTTAGTATGATATCAGGTGTCGAATGAGTGTTGTGGCCAAAAAAAGTGGGAAAGTTGGGACCTAAATGGAATAATTTATTGTTGTCTGTTAATAATTTTATCCCTTTCCCTACAATGTTATTGTAGGAATCCCATAGGATATTATGTTTAGCGTTAAGATCTCTTAAGATGTAGGTTGGGGTAGTGTTTGATGCCAATCTGTGAAAGTCCGGTATGGGGAGGTAAGGTCTTCTGGGTGGGAGGTATGTTGTTGCGATTGAGATTGGTCCTGTGTTAGTTTCTATAGTTATTTGCAGTATATCGGATAAAAAATCATCTGTAAGTTTGTGTTTGATGTTTGATTTAATACAGATAGCGCTTCCGTCATGTAATTCGTTGTTTGAGTTGATTGTATGTGTTGTGTAGCCAAAAAGTTTAAGAGAACCATCTGATTTTATTCCGTGACTATTAATTAGGATAATGTCGGGATTGATAACTCTGTAAATGTTAGTAAGAAAGTGTCTGTTTGTACTCCAGTTGGATACGTTGTGTTGTACTATTTTTATGTTATCCATCATACTTGTGTTATTGAGAGGTGTGAGTGCCATTATGATTTTATTTAGAACTTTTTCTGGTCCTTGTCCTTTGGTCTTGTGGAGGAGTTCTTTCCTGCGTGAATCCACCTCTTAATTTCTTGAAAAGCTGGTCATCTGCAATGCGCCAACAATTTTTTAGGTCTATTTCATCATTTTTTGTTAGTGTAAGTATTTGTTCTTCTGTATATTTTGTGCTGACAAACCTCCATTTGTATCTCTTCTCCTCTATTCCTTCATCAACATGTCCCTTTTAAAGGTACGTGCGGGCCAACCTTCGCTTTACTGGTGATTATCTCTAGGCCTAGTTCTATCCCGCTTATCTGCTCCAGCGGTGGCATCTCTGGTACTGGTTGTTCCTTGGTCATATTATCTTCTTCTGCCTCCTGCTCCTCTGTCTCTGTCTGTCCGTCTGTTACATCCTCACTAGTCTGTCTAGCCACGGAGCTTTCTTTTGTTGCATTTACGATGTCAGCAGAAGGGGGATTTCCAGGTAAATTTATACTGGGAAGATTGTTCATTTTGAAAAGTATATTGATTTCTTTATTATATGTACCCGGGTTAACCATGTTCATTAAGTGGGCATGCATCATGCAGGTCAGGATAGTAGCTGCCGTGTCTTTGCCTAAACTGATGTCTATTTTTGGCTGGTTACTATTAATTGCTGTTGCTTGGCTATAAAATGTTTTAGTGCCTTCTTTCTTTTCCTTCATTTTCTCTCCTCTAATTTTCTTTTTTTCCGGACATTTGTAGGCCTGAGTCCTGTGTACCCCCCCGCAGTTAATGCACAGTTTGTTTTCAGCTTTGCAGTCACTCCAGTTATGTTCAGTGCTACTGCATTCTGAACATATTTTATAATTTTTGTCCTTTGGGCATTGGTTGGTGAAGTGGTCGTCCAGCTGGTAGCATCTCATACATGTAGTGATGGGAATATATACTTCTGTTTTAATTGAATGTGGTGGGATGCTCATTTGAAAGCCTACCAGACCTGCCTCTGTTGCTTTGGTGGCTGATTTGGTTTGGTTGAAGCATATTTTAATAATGTTCTTTTTAGGGAATTTGAAAATTTGGTCTATTCCCTCAGTTATCTAGCTATTTTTGGCACCGAGTTCCGATTTTATTTCTTCTTCAGTATTGTTATATATGTTGTCATCCACATTAAAGACGAGCACTGTTCTTTTCGCCCTAAATTCTGGTGGTAATATAGGGTCATATTTGCTCCCGCTGAGGTCTTCTTTGCACTGTCCTTGAAAGATTTTATCTAGATCATCGTCCGTACGTGTCAGAACTATATGGCCATCGTTTACATTGATGATCTTAGTTGCATTAGACCAAGTTCTTGGAGAGAATCTCCAATAGCTTGGTTTTAGAGCTAGGTGAGGGGTTGGCGTATTTTATTTTAACTCGCGCCATGGTGGTTCATTCCGTAAGTGGAATGAGGCGATACACCAAACTATATAAAACAAAAAATGAAAAAATAAAAATAAATAAATCCTAAAAGACAAGACTGCTCGGAGAGCAAGACCACACCTACGCTACCTACAGCTATAGTCTATTCACTTAAGCCTGGATTCCTGGGCTGGGAGCGGCTCGATGCCTAGGCGAGTATGTAACGACGTCGCTGATTGGCTGATAGACTCGGGCTGGGTGGTGATGGTGGTGGTACTTGCCTAGCCGCAACCCAAAACCCTTGCGTTGCCTCAGAAAAATATTCTATTCTTGGCTTTATCATCTCTTACACAAGATAGGCCTATTTTGTTTGCATCAGTAAATCAGGCAGTGATTGTTCAACAACAACACGCCATTCATAACTCAATAGGGTAAAAAATAAAGTCATGACTGACTATCACAAGAGTAGGCGGACTTTTAGGTTTTCAGTGCATTGAAATGTTGTACTCCTACCGATATAACCAAGCTACCAGATAATAGTTATGAAAGCTGAGCCTACCATCGTGTTCATAATAATTGCTGCATATCATGAGCATAAAAAAAATACAGTAAGACTACACTAATATTAAGATAATTAAAGGAAAGTAAAAGAGTGTATAAACATTATTTCTTGCTTATTTTGCTTCAACTCGCTCTAACTCCATATGTTTTGGTCACATTCAATTTCAAGAACTGTTTCAAAATCCTTATACTTTCCGCTTACTGTGGTATGTAGCACGTACCAATAAGGAAAATAGTAGGTGGTCAAAATGGCTAAGAAAGTTAAACTGTTTCAAACTGGTGCCGTGACGGGTGGAGCTCTGATAGCTCTCCCGAAAACAGTCTCTCCTATATAGGAAGCAATGCTCACTGTCACTGTGCCAGTTTGCAGTAGTAGTTTTAACTTTCTTAGCCATTTGACCACCTACTCTTTTCCTTATTGGTACGTGCTACATACCACAGGAAGCGGAAAAGTATAAGGATTTTGAAACAGTTCTTGAAAATTGAATGTGACCAAAACTTATGGAGTTAGAGCGAGTTGAAGCAAAATAAGCAAGAAATAATTGTTTATACACTCTTTACTTTCTTTAATTATCTTAATATTAGTGTAGTCTTACTGTATTTTTTTATACTCATGATATGCAGTAATGTATTATGAACACGATGGTAAACTCAGCTTTCATAACTATTATCTGGTAGCTTGGTTATATCGGGTAGGAGTACAACATTCAATGCACTGAAAACCTAAAAAGTCCGCCTACTCTTGTGATAGTCAGTCATGACTTTATTTTTTACCCTATTGAGTTATGAATG
>JACEEZ010004348.1:197710-205210 GCA_016584305.1 Chionoecetes opilio | reverse complement strand
ACAGCAATATGTATACTATTTGGTCTATATATATAACAAAAAAAATATAGTTAGTAGAACATTTCAACATAACAGTGCACATCTCCATATCATCATTAACAAAAGTATATTGTTGAATGAGTTCAGCATGAAAGTCAGAGCTAATGAAAAGACTAACTCCTCCATGTTCTCTATTAGTTCTAAAGGTGTGGTAAGCCTCATAACCTTCAAGATTTAAAAAAAAAAATGTATATACATTTGTGCCTATAGGGCCTGTAGGCAGTGGTGACCCAGGGCTCGGATGGTAGGCTCTGGAGGTTAACTTGAGGGCTGTGATGGTTGGTCCTCGCCCGTGGTGGGGCAGGCAGGATTTTTATAGTGACGCTTGTAGAGGCTCATGCCTCCCCCCTGTGGCCTCCGATGCACTCGCAATTGAAGGTAGAGTTGATGGGCATGCATGTGGGTGTTCTTAGGCCACTCGACGGTGCAGAAAGGTTTTGGTTTTCTTCGGGGATCGAACTCGGGTCACCGAGAACGCCAGTTGGAGACGCTAACCACTCCGCTACCGCCTCCCCTAAAGATGGTAAAGATGTCGAGTAGAATATTTCAACCAAGTTTTAGATAATGCAATAATGTGGGGTGGATTATAAGATAAGATACTTTGATCCTATCTAGACACTTTGCAAGTACCAACTACAAGGTTATTGACTATACCAAGCGCCACCACGCCAGGACAAACCTGGTGAACTCGAACCGCTGACCGAATGCACAGGGACGCTGCACACGCGAGCTCACGACTCTACCAACCATGCCATCCTGACGGTTGGGGTGGATTAAGGAAGCATTTTTAATAGAGATGCAAGATTATCAAAAAATTCTGAGGGGATCTAATATTAAGGTGGAAGATGTTGAGACAAAGTTTTGAGACGGAATTTGTGTTATGTGTAAGTTACACTCCTCAATATTGTAATAATTTGAAAGAGAGGCAAGATCAGCATGACCATTTACAGCTCTAATAATTTCAGTACCAATATCATTAGTATTTATAGGGTTGCCCAACATCATCATACATGGATGTATAGAGGTTATCCATAAGTAATCAGAAAAACTGGGAAAAAAATAAATAAAAAGATTAAAAAAAAGGGAAAAGGACAAAAAAAATATATATATATATATATTATATATATATATATATATATATATATATATTATATATTTTATATATAATATATATTATATATATTATATTATATATATATATAATATATATATATTTTAATTTAGTTGGTATTCTTAGGTAGATACATCTTGACATTTCAGGGTGAAAAAGACACTCGTCTTTTCTTGGGGTTGTTTATGCGCAAACGTTTCGCCAAAAGACATTTTGGCATCTTCAGGCTAAAATATTTAAAAAAAATTTATATACTATACTGCTAAAAAGCGAACATCTAAAAAAATTTTTTTAAAAAATAAGAATTAAGAATTTAAAAATTAAATTATCCTATATTATCTAGAAATATTAAATAATAAATAAAAACACATTTTTATTTTTAACAACCTTGGTGTGTATGCTGTCTGAGTTGGCAGAGGACTGAATGAACAATAGTTTGCGGGCAACTTTTTCGGTCCGTGTGTGGCGATCGAAACGAGAGTCGGACAATCGAAACAGTGTGATAATCATTTGAGTATATGTAATTGTATGAAGTGACTTGGTTTTAAGATCAGGGGACAAATCTTGATGTATATGGATTCTAATAATTTAGTGCCCACTAGGGTAGTGTGCCTTTGGATAGGATACTAAAGTCATTCATAGAAAAGGGTGATCTAAATCATGTGAGTGTGAGGGGATTGCAGATTGCGAAGGTGAAGAAATGGGTCGACCAGTACGTGCAGAAACCCCTTTATGCTCAGAAAGCCTAAGGGTTAGATTCCTTGTCGTCTCGCCGACGTATCTAAGCTTTTACAGCTAGAACATTTGAGTTCTAGATTATGTTACGAAAAGAGCTTTAGGTATAGAGTCTTTATATTTGAAATGTGTTTCCTAAGGTAAATGAATTAGTAAAAATAATTTTAAAATTTATGAGTTAGGAAGATGTATTTAAAGTAGATCATCGAGTTTTTTGCGAATGGTGTAACTGAGATACCCGTAAAATGGAAGTTTAATATAGTGTGTGTCTAATATGGGTTTCGGGTTTGGGTTCGACTTGGGTTGAACTTTTCATTTAGGAATTTGGTGATATTAGTTTCAATTAATTTGAGGGGGTAGCCATTATTTTGGAAAAAATTAGTAAGGAATTTGATTTCATTACACTGGGGAACAATTTGAAAAAAATTAATTGTTGAGTTAGATTTTTGAGCTTATTTAGACTAAAATTGGCATGCTGATTCCCAAAATCTGTAGTCAGTTTTTTTCTAGCACGTCAAGTTTTTTCTCCACAGCTTACCCTCCAGATAAGCAAAATTCCACTTGTGAGCCTCATTCAGCCTCATTCACTAAAATTCCGTGCCAGTTTTTCGAACAACTACCTCCTCTAGAAGATCTGAGTGATGTTGAGAACGCAGTGACGCAATGATGCAGTTTTTTGACATTCACGAGGATTCATTCGTAGGGGATTTGATCAGCACGAGTTGAATGATTTAGCACGTGATTTGGGCCTATCCAAAAAAGCTTCAGAAACATCAAGACTGAACGAAAAAAACATACTTGAACAAGGAGTGAAGGTATCATACTTTCGAACCAGAAAAAGTACATTTCTGCAGTACTTTCGAAGTGCCACGGTTTTGTGTTTTCCCATAACATTCCTGGTTTACTGAAGGAATTAGGGCTTTCAATCTACAATCCAAATGATGGCGATTGTTTTTTGGGATAGCTCAAAGCGGACTTGAAGTGTGTCCTTCTACAAAATGGCAATTTGTTTGGCGCAGTCCCTATTGGGCATTCGGTCTGTCTTCGTGAAGAATATGAGATGTAAAGAGAGTCATTGAGTTATTGCAATATGACAAACACAAATTTGGGTCATCTTGTTCCTTAAAATGGTGTCCTTCCTTCTTGGGCACCCAAAGTGGATACACAAAGTATCCCTGCTTTCTCTGTATGTGGGATAGCAAGCTCGAGAGAACATTGGGTTTCAGACGAATTGGCCTCCGAGATCTGATCTTAAACCTGGGGATCCTAACATTGTACATGAGCCACTTGTTGAAGGAAGAAAATAATATTCCCACCTCTGCACATAAACTAGGTCTCATGAAACAATTTGTAAAAGCATTGTCAAATGATGGCGACTGTTTGAAGTACATCTCTGGCATTTCCCGGACTGTCAATTGAAAAAATCAAGGCCGGGGTGGGTTTTATGGTCCACAAATTCGACAGCTCATCAAAGATGAACATTTCAACGGGACTATGTCAGACCTTGAAAAAAATGCTTGGGTATCATTCAAAAACGTCGTCAAGAACTTTCTTGGAAATACACGTGCAAATAAATTTCATAGTATTGTTCAGAAACTATTGGAGAGCTACAAGCGCTTTTGGTTGCAACATGTATTAAAGTACATTTTTTGCATAGCCATCTTGCCAACTTCCGAAATCTTGGTGCTGCTAGCGACGAGCAAGGTGAACGATTTCACCAAGATTTGAAGGTTATGGAAAACGTTACCAGGGTAGATGGGATGGCATATGATGGCTGACTATTGTTGGAGCATCAAAAGCGATAGTCCTCAAATTGAACACTCCAGACAAAGCTACAACGTAAATTTTTACCCTTTAAACCCGCACACAATTATAGCCTTTCCTTTCTAAAAACATGATATGTTAAATAAAAATTCTATTCATGCCTATTTCTTTCATTTTTCATTGTTGTTAACATTTTTCAACTTTTTATAAAATAACACTGTTACTGTTATGTACAGTAATTTTTCATATTTTTTAAGAAAACGAAAATCCTACAGTTCAAAAACTTGACGTGATAGAGAAAAACTGAGATCAGTTTTGGATTCACACCCAAAAATTACTTAAAAACAAGTGTCAGACCTAACTCAAAAATTTGTTCCCAGTGTTATCAAGGCTAAAACCCTTAGAAGAGAACTATAGCATCTGTGAGTAAGGTCTTAATAGTATTGATTTTAAAAAGGTTAGGGATGAATGAAACATATTGAGTTCCTAAGCCAGTGAAAGTAGGTTTTCTATAGACTGAGGTGGTAAGATAATTATTTTTACGAGTAACTAGGATATCCAAAAATGGTAGTGATAATTGGTTTTCAACTTCATATGTGAACTTAATGTTTGGGTGCTGAGCACTAAAGTAGTTCAGAAATAAGGGAATGTGCTCGGTATTTTTAAAGAGTAAAAAAGTGTCGTCTACATAAACGTTTTAATAAAAAGGTTTAAAAAGCTTAGGACAGTTTTGACAGCCACATGTGTTCATGGTGACATAAAAAGGCATTAGCAAATGAAGGGCCTAGACATGACCCCTACTTTCACCATCAGTTTGGACATAAAGTTTTTTGTTAAATATGAATGGAGAGTCTTTTATAGCTAAAGTTAATAAATCAGAGAACTGGTTTTTTGTGTAGTTAAGAAAAATGGTAGCATTATGAAATAAATTATCAGTGATTATTTCAATAGTCTCATCTAATGGAATATTTGTAAATAGTGACTGGATGCCCAAAACTAGCCTTTAAACCGCGTTGTTTACTTAATTGTTTTTTAATTCATGTGCAAATTCAAAGGAGTTCTTAATTGTGTGTTCATTACTAGTTAGTGGGTAAATTATCGGACGAAGTATTTAGCTAGGTTATAGTTAAAGGTGCCTATAGTACTAAAAATAGGACGTAAGGGGTTACCTATTTTAGAGTTTATGGTAATCCATAGAGGACGCCAGGAGAGGGACCACTAGGAATATATATGGAAAATATCTTTAGTAATAACTTTTAATTTAAGTAATGTTCAAAGGGTGACGATAAGTCTATCTTTCTTTTAGTGATGAAAGAAAATGTATTGTCAGCGAGGACTTTAAAATTTAGTTTTATCACCAAGGATGGATTCAGTTTTGTTAATATACTCAGTTTTATTCTAAAATTCTGTCCGCGTCCTTTATCGGGTCTGTGGATTAGGATAGTATCATCAGATTTAAGGTCATTTAGGGCATCAAACTGATTTGTGGAGTTTTAGGAACGAATGTTTGAATTCATTAATTCGCGATATATGAATGACAGTATAGAGATGCCTTAAACTAAGTTACCCCACTCCGTATTACATTTCTTTTTTAGCTTTATATTTAGTGATTAATAAGTTTCTCAATGTAAAGTAATGTTGACATTTTTAATATTAAATTTTGGTAAGGCAAAAGGTAATCCGATGCAAGTAAATCTTTTTCAGCAGGAGTTAACGAACGGTTAGAAAGTTTAAATTACACTTTATCCTTATTGACAGAGTGTTCCAGAGGAATGCCTAGAGAGCACAGTTTTTTCCTATGACAAAGCTTTAGCTGTTTTGAATTTAGAGTCATTACTAACGTACTAATCTATTAAAGACAATTAAAATAAAGCCATGACAAGGTGTTTTTCAGATCAGATTTAGTTTGATTAAAGTCCTCTGTGTGATTTTTAAGTAGCCTGTTTTTTCTCTTTTAATTCTAAGTTTAGTAATTTGTTTTGAAATGACTTATATGTAGATGTATTGTTTAGCATGGGTTTTTATATATTTAATTGGAGGAAGTTAGGGATTATTCCATAATTTTTTACAGGTTTGGCAAAATTATATATCTAGTCTAATCTTTTTTTATTTTGTAATCAGTCTTCTCTAGTTTACGGTATTGGGATAGAGAAGCATTACCATCCCTACGTTTTAGGACTCAATAAAGGGGACTTTTTTTGGGGAATCTAATTTTGAGGATAAATAATAATACCCAGGATATCACTGCTAACCTAGGCATGGTGAGAGTGTAGCTCACGTGGGCGATCTGTGTAACCTGCCCTCCCTGGGTTTCTGGAAAATTCTTAGTTGGTTTTTCTTAGGTAGATACATCTTGACATTTCAGGGTGACAAAGACACTCATCATTCTTGGGGTTGTTTATGCGCAACGTTTCGCCAAAAAACACTTGGCATCATCAAGCTAAAAATGTCCTTTTGGCGAAACGTTGCGCGTAAACAACCCAAGAATGACGAGTGTCTTTGTCACCCTGAAATGTCAATATATATATATATATATTATATATATATATATATATATTATATATATATATATATATATATAAATATATTATATATATATTATATATATATTAAAATATATATAATATTATTATATATATATATATATATATAAATATTATATTATATAATATAATATATTATATATATAATATATATATTATATATATAAATTTTATATATAAATAGTATATATATTATATATAAATATTTAAAAATTTATATATTATCTTTTATATATTTATAAATTACTTATATTTTTTATATATATTATACTATTTTTATTATATTATATATATTATATATATTTATATAATACTAAAAATTTTATTATATTTTATTTATAATTATTATTATATAATATTATATCATATATATATAATTATATATAGTATAATATAATTAATAATATATTATATATATTATATATATATTTATATATATCTATATCTATATCTCTCTCTCTCTCTCTCATCTCCGTCTCTCCGCTCTCTCTCTCTCTCTATATATAGTATATATATATATATATATATATATATATTATATATATATAATATATATTAATATATATATATATATATAAATCTATATATATATATTATATATATATATATCATATATATAATATATATATATATATATCCGTTAGGGTGTTTCATTTTGTCGAAGTCGATAGTTTTGGTTCATATCGATGCTGCCCGTGCAGTATATATGCTGGTGAAGTGTCGTGCCAAATTTCAGCTCATTCCATTAGGGTTTAGGGGTCGCGCACTTTCGCCCGTATATCGGGCTGCAGTCAATTCCGTGAAATCCTTTCTTGAAATACATTTTTTCTTTATTTCTTAGATAAAATGGTGGCTACTAGAAAGTCTTTGCAGATGTGGTTGCTCGACAAAGCTCCAGAACCAGACATCCTTGGTGCTCGCTTGCCCTCGCGAGAGCAAGTTTTCCTTTTCTTCATGTATCAGCACCACGTATTCAAGAAAACTGTCCCTGATTCCGTGTCGGCAACGAGTGAGAAGCTGAAGGCCATCTGGGGCAAGGCGAAGCTGACAACGAAAACCGACGCGAACATTAGGAAGAACGTCAAAAATCTGTTCGAGGAGTACCAAGCCCTGAAGAAGGATCGGAACAGGATAACTGACGGGGCCGAGCTGAAGCGGAAGATTTGGAAGGGCGACCTGGAAGATCTTTTCGACATCTCCAGCGCAGACGTTCTTGAAAGGAGGGATATCTTGGATGAGGACAAAAGCTTCCTCATTTCGCAGAGAGAAGATCGTTCCAGTTCGTCCATGGCCGGCGTCGATGTCGCC
>JACEEZ010004348.1:175210-190210 GCA_016584305.1 Chionoecetes opilio | reverse complement strand
GGGTAACATAAATGGTAGCAGCTAGTAGTAGTAGTACTAACAGTTTTATTATTATTATTATTATTATTGTAGTTATTATTATTATTATTATTATTATTATTAGTAGTAGTAGTAGTACAGTTTGCGTGGATAATCACTGCGCGCCTCCGAAAAGGGAAGGTTTACACGTATGACGCACCATGTTTATAACAATATAATGTAGAATATCAACACTTACAATTGTAGTTAGTATTTCGTTGCGTAGCCCTTCCTCTTGATGACCCCTTGAAGGCGACGTGGTACACTGTCAGCAAGATTTTGAAGGAACTCAGGCTTAAATTCTTCCCAACACTTTCGGAGCTCCATTTCAAGCTTGGGGAGTGTAGAGGTGTCACGTGAGCGGAGTTTGCCTTTAATAATGGCCCAAAGATTTTCTATGGGTGATATATCGGGAGAATTACCTGGCCAGTCATCTATTCTCCCAATCTTGCAGTCATCAAGCCACTGTATCACATCTCGAGCTGTGTGGCAGGATGCTCCATCCTGTTGGAAAATCTGTGCCTGTGTCTTTTCAAAGCAGGCCTCCAGGTGGTCATTTAAAAGATCAAAATACACCACTTTGTTAACAGTTGTGTTCTTTGGGAAAATAACAAAGTTCCCAATACCATGAAAAGTAAAGCAACCCCACACCATTAAACTGGGAGGGTGTTTTGTGGTCTTTCGTGTGTAGCGAGGCTCGGTGGGGTCTGAGCCAGGGCGACGGTACACTTTTGCTGGTCCTCCTCCACTCACACAAAATGTGCTTTCGTCACTCCACAGCACAGCCCGCCACTTGTCGAGAGGCCAATCTCTGTATTTCTTTGAAAAGTGAAGCCTTTTCTTCCTTTGGCGGTCATTTCTCAGTGGCTTATTCCGCGCCCGGTAATACCTGTAGCCAAGGTCACGTTGCAAAGTTTCCTGTACAGTACGAAGCGACACATTACCAAGAAGAGTATGATTTTCCTCCTTCAGTTCTCTGGCTGTAAGGCTAGGATTGGCATCAAGCTGTCGCCTTAACACGCTCCTGGTTCTGTTACACGTTTTTTTTTGTTTCCCAGGTTGTTTTTTTGGGAGCGGGAGATTCACCTCTCCGCCAGCCTTAAATCGGCGGATCAAATTTTGCACTGTTCTAAGCTTTAGTCCTTTAAGCTTGCAGATTTCCTTATTATTGATCCCAGCCTTGTAAAGATCAATGATTGCTTGAATCGTTGTGCCATCCGTCTGTTTTCCACCCATTATGTAATCCAGCAAAACCAGGAAAAAACACGGGATGTAGGGGAACGCTGTAGGCTATAAGTTCAAAATCATGCAAACTGTCGCCCGCCTATGGAGGGAGGAGAGGGAGGGAAACCTTCCCTCCCACACACCGGTGAGTGTGCAAGATGGTGTACGTCGCTGTCAGACATACGATTCATGCCTTCTACATATTTGTATAGCCTGGGAAGCAACTTTAAATCTGCGCGATAAATCTCGATGAACGGATTCTGGCGCAAAGATCATCCGCGCAAGCCTGTAGTAGTAGTAATAGTAGTAGTAATAGTAAAAATATTGTTGGCTTTATAGGCACATATGTTTATCCCTACATGTACATCTCATGCATGCACCTTTTCTGCTAATAATTTCCATGTTTAAGATTATTTATATGACGTGTTACGCTCATGCCACGTACGTCATCTACCACATGCCGCCAGAGGACAGCACCTCACGGTTACAGCCACACCTTGATACCCCGGGCGGGCACCCACTGGCCACGCCCTGCCTCGCCCTGTGGAGAAACGAGAGGCGACGACGCCAGAAATATAAAGGCGGTCTATGTGTGTGTGGACGTGTGTGCGACACCTGGACATTGTTGTGGTGAATACATTATTTGTGGTATCCTGTGATTTTACAGAGAACTTTAATTACAAAGTGCTGTATACGGCCGATTCACTCTGTTCAATAAATAATAATAAGTATTATAAAACCACCTTGCGTTTCCCTACGACCCGCCGCTCGGCCTGTGATCATGCTTATCCCTGCTTACTCAAACGTAGGTATATGTTATCTCATGCTTACGGTATCTTACGGTGCGATGAGACTACTCCAGTGATTTTAAACCAAGGTGGTTCAGTTCACGGAACATACATTTTGATACAAGACGATAAATTGTGGAACGAAACACTTGAGCGAAGTTGAGAGAGAAAACATGAAACGAGAAGGTAGTGAAGACGTTTGGAAGGAAAAAAGGTCTCTTTTATTTATTGTACACAGTGACCGCGCGGTGCCTTTAACCGCACCCATACCCTGCCTTGTTACCCTCACTCCTCACTCTATTCCACATCCACTATCCATATCTCGTTCACACATAATCCACACTTTCCACCACACTAAATTTAAAGACTGATCTATTAAAGAGATATATAGCGTAAATAACACGAAGCTTCCTGTTTACTGAGAAAGAAGGTGCATTCAACCCCTTCGCAACACTAGAAGGTGATCCTGTCCACAAGTTAATTGAAGAAGCAAGACCTTACTACAACTCCAAGGTGGAACACTGGTGGAAAACAAGGTGGAGTAAGGACGTAGGCTTGGTCGTCGCCACCGAGCGTACGCCGCCCATCGCCCAGCCCCGCCTCCACTTGTAACTCAAGGTCGGCAAGGGACTCAGCGCCACACCCTGGCTTGCTGGCCCTCCTAGACGCCCCACCCATCCCCTACCCTGGATGATCTGGATCCCCTACCCTTCCTTCGCTTCAAGGAAGATTCTATTTGCTACAACGCTAATATACTTAGGTGTGATTAAACATGCATTTGAGCTGACACTCCATTGAAATTTAATTAATTACATCACTTGTTGCACATAAAATTGCTAGTGATTAACTCATTTTACATTTTATTGATTAATTATACATGTGAAAAGAAATAAGAAAAATTTCATGAGACATTTCTAATTGACTTAATATAATCTCATCAATACTAATATTGCTATTACTTAATTTTAGTAATTTTTAGTATATTAAAATATCTTATCTATATATTTCTTCTCTCTGTGAAATGTACTTTTCTTCTTTGTGATGGCCAATACATTCAATAACAATATGAGGCTTTAGAAGCACATGAGAAAAAGACCTCACATGATATAATTGCGGTAATAATAATTATTATTATATATGCATTAATTATTATTTAAATTTTATTACGCAATTTACAAAAAAAATTACCTATACCTTATGCATCGGAGATCTGGTCTTGAGCTTTTAGGTGAGGAATTTGCTAAACTTTGTGGTGAAAATAAACCCACATTTACTGACGATAGCACTGAGACACAGAAAGGTGTTAAATCTGATTTTGAAGAAGGTAGTGATAGCCCTCGTGTTTTGCGTAGCGGTTCGCAACACTTCAGGCTTCCACCTGCTTCTTTTAACCCTTCCTTACCTCAGCCCCTTCTAACAAGCATGTCTCCTCCGGCCGGATCAGGTACTAGTAGTTCAGTCCCCTCGAATCCTCAACCACAGGCAGCTGGAGCGATTAAGTTATTGCCTACCAGCGCGGCTGTTGGGCCTTTTTCGGGAGTTGATGTAAATTACACAGCCCGTGAGTATATTGCCATGTGCGAGGATGTAATGGCTAATTAATTTATTACTTATGAGAGTGACAACATTTCATAATTTTGTTCGCTCACGTCTACAGCCAGGCTCACGAGCTGCACACGAGTAACGCCAAGCATAGTTTAGTGAAAGGAATTAAATTAGCTGTTGAGACTTTTCTAAGCGGTGCTGCTACCACTGATTCCTACCTTCTACTACCTTCCTACTACCTACCGAATTTGTTGAATTATATGCATAAATAATGTTACTAAGAGGTACCTTCCGAAAAAAACTCTGTCTCTTAATTATAGTCCCCAAGATATAGTCCCCTGCATGATTTTGTAGTGAAATTAAAAACCAAGATAGAAGAGAAAGATGGTGACATACGAACAACTGTGTCATATGTAGCCACTACTCAGCCTGATGTAACCGGTAGGGATATAGATGTATCTTATACAACAGTTGCAGCCATCCCTAGTTCTCAACAAAGACCTATCTTGACATGCTATTATTGTCAATGAGATGGACACACTGCAAATCGGTGTTATATTAAAGCTAAAGAACGTCAACGCCAAAGGAAACTTAAAGCCTCCTCAGGGCAATTACCTGCTTCAAGGAACTCACACGGAAACAGAACCTCTACTGGTACACATGATCGCGCACGAGTACCGACGACTGCTAACCGTAATCCCGCAAGACAGGGGAATACTGGTTCTGGAAACACTGCTGTTCCCCGCGGTGCGTCTCAAAATCCTTCCTACTGTGTTATCCGTGAGTGTTACGGACACTCTACGGAGAATTGCTATTCCGTTTCAAGTTTAAAGACTCGAATTCGTCAGAGTCGCGGTAACACACAGTCGGGGGAAGCCGCGCGCCCCGTACAAACCAGACCAGGCTAGTAGATACAATTGGTATAATGGATAATACTGCAACTTGGTTGAATGACAGTAAAATTCTCTCATCTTTAATTGCCGCTTGCAGTCTAGCCAATATTTTGGCTCTACCAACCAGATTAGGATCCGTAAGAGCATCGTTCGCGGTAGACACAGGCGCAGTTGTTAACGTTGTCCAAGAAGGCTTACCTTGCACTAAAACGCGCTTCACGTGGCAGCAGATGACCTCTTAAACCAAACGATCTCAATCTAATGGGAGTTACTAGCGATCCTCGCAATATATTGAGAGTTGTTCGTCTACCCGTTAGGTTGGGAAAAGGTACGCCTACTATTCGTTTGGACTTTTACGTGGCTTCTAATTTTACGCTGCCTTCGGACGGATTATTGGGTTTAGCGTCTTTGAGAGCGAACCGGATGATAATACATCCAGATACCAGTACCATAAGGTTCTTAGGGAAGAGTTTCAGAGCGATGGATCAACCCATATGCTTGACTTTCCAAAATAAGGTAGTTCCTTGTAATGCACCGTCCGTACCTAGTGTTCAGGTTTCTACTGATGGATTGGGTATGGAACACCGCCTAAGTCTGAAACGAATTCGCGCGTAAACTCTGCTAATACCCAATCTACCAATTCGTATCATCAGACAACGATAACTGACCCTAGTGAAATGTGGAAAATCGTTAGGGCCACGGTAATTGGTAATCATGTAATTCCCCACCGTACGGCAATGCACATTCCCGTGTCAGTCCCAAATACCACCGTGGGTTGTGACACCTGTATAAAAGGCCCCAGCCAAGTGAACAGACTAACAGTGGAAGCAACCCTAAATGAAATTCATGAAGGAAATACAGCCGTCGCTCTTGTTGTTAATGCGGCTGGCGGTCCTGTCAAACTTCGACAAGGTGTATTTTTAAGCCGTGCGTTAGCTTTTGACAAACAGGTAGTGACAGAACCTTTGGACTTACCTACGGGTTTTGTCAGTGCGATAATTCCGTCGTCCAGCAACTCAAATTTGGCTCAAGCACAAATTCTTGACTCACTTGTTCACTTGATTGTGGATTATCCCGAGCACAGGTTTTCATTGTTAGAACTGCTTAAGCGGTACCGTGATGTTATAGCCTTGCTCGGAGAATCGTTAGATTCAACTGATAAAACTAACCACCACATTAAACTTAAACCTGGAACACATCCTGTGTATATTCCAGCCTATCGTCTACCTCACAGTCAAAGACTAATTTTGATGGGCAAATTAAAGACATGTTGGATCAGGGTGCTATCCAAAATTCCCGTTCACCATGGAACTCGCTTCTATTCCTCGTTCCTAAAACAAACGGACAGTTTAGACCTGTAATTGATTTCCGGCGATTAAATGAAGTCACGGAGTATGATAGATATCCTTTACCTGTCTTAAAAAACTTGTTAATGTCATAAGGACATGGCAACACTATGTTCAGTAGCCTTGATTTGGTTAGTGGCTACTGGCAGGTGCCCATGGCTCCTGCATCTAGGGAAGTTACTGCCTTTAGCACTCCTAGAGGATCCTACGAGTGGCTCAGAATGCCATTTGGTTTAAAGTCAGCCCCTATTACTTTTCAAAGAATGATTAATAATTTATTTTCCGATATGCTAGGCAACAATGTCTATGCTTACCTTGATGATCTTATAATTTGCAGCAAAGACTCGGAGTCTCATTTTGCTAATTTAGAAGCAATACTCCTGAAATTAAAAGATGCTGGACTCAAGGCTAAACTGACAACATGTGAATTCCTTAATAGGGTACGCCGTATAACAAAAATTCTTTTTCTCAACTTTGGCATGCCAATTTCCTATGTAAAATGGAATTCTAAGAAGATTTTATCTCCATCCATTTTTGCCTTTGACCAATTCTTACTATGCAAAATCGCACATGTATATTGCACCCATATCGAATAATGCTTAAATGAGTACGCAGTGTCCGGTTGGTCCTGTGTATTGCATCATGCACCAATATGAGTTCCAAATGACTAGCTTGGTAAGCTCTTTCTGATCAGTTGGTTCATCAGGCACTACATCACAGTGTCACAGCTTCTACGTTGGCCTAGAACGTGTCCATCATGTCCTTCTTAGACCTGAAGCAGAGCAAGGTCTCCCGGTGGTGGGCCTGAGCCCGGATGAACCCGTCTCTGGTCTGCTGCCCCACCACTGCTGCCGCAGCCTCTGTCACCTGCTTCACGACTCTTTCGGTGCTCTGAGTGTGGATAGAGAACTCCGGAACCTCGTACGGCTTGACCAGGATCTCCTGGATCTGATCCCCGGACAGTGAACAGGTGAATGCCGGCTCGTGCATCTGGCCAGGCTGCCAGCTGATCAGTGTCTGCAAGCTAGTGGCTGACAAGTTCAGCTTGGGTGTGATGCGAGGTCTTACACTGGTGTCCCCATACTTCTCGCCAGCCCTCAGCTTCAAAATCTGGGTCACGGCGAACCTGCGGTCGTCCTCACTCTGACTCGCCATCAGCGAGAGGAGGACACATTCTGAGTGTGCGAACCATGCTCCTGTCCGCACGTAGAAGGTCACAGCTGTTTGGACCTTCTTGGGCTGCGACCTCATCACTCTGAGCTGCGTGAGGATGTGCTTGGGGCCGTCCTCTAGTCTGTGGTGAACCTTGATGTCGTAGTAGAGTTTGAAGTACACCTGCAGGCAGTACTTGACTAGGATTTCCAGGGTGTTCAGTTCTTTGCCAGTCAGTCCATGCTTTCTGGTCCACATGTACACGAGCGACTGGGCTGTGGTGAGCCATCTGGAGTGGGACACCTTGCCACACTTGATCTCCTGCAGCTCGGACGGGAGAACGCCCCGCTTCACAGCCTGGACCAGCTGGTAGGAGACCTGCTGGTCAGTGGACATGTTGACCAGGATATACTCCGGTATCTCTGCGAGATCTTCACCGCCTGGCACTCCTCTGAACTCTGTGTTGTACTGCATCTCATTCACGCTGGACAGCAGACTGCACACTGGACCCGTGCAGCCAGTGTCAGATGAGGTAGGCCCGTCGATGCTGGTGATAAGGTGGCGCAGGGGCAACTCGTTTGTGTGCAACACGCACATACTCCAGAAGAGCCTGCGTCCCAGCATCTTCTCCAAATGGTTGTGAGTACCACCCTTCCACCCCGTGTTGGCCCTAGTTGAGTCACCTTGCAGTACGATCAGTGAGTCGGTGGAGTCGTATGTCACCAGCAGATCATAGAGAGCCTGAGCCACCTTGAACGCAGGCTTCTCAGGTGGCACCGGGTCCTCTGGTACAAAGTGCCAAAGGTACCTTCCAGATGGCTCCTCTGTCACTGACACATGCTCCTCCCTGATCAACCTTGGGTGCTGTTTCCCATAGCTGTCGGACACCATCGCCCTGGTCTTGTCCTTCCTCCCATCGTAACCCAATCCAACTATTTTGGTATCCTGGTGCTTCCCCTGGTCAAGGTCCCTGGCCGATGCCATGGCATCCTGCCTGGCCCTCTTCAGCTTATTAGAATCGCAGACCAGGTACGACATGTCTGGAGAGAGGTGGCCGTCAGCGATAAGGTCCTGGAGGAATCCGGAAGCCAAGGCAGCAGCAGCAGTGGGCGGAACGTCGAACCGGATGCTTGGATGCGGAGCTAGACTTCGACCGTACGTGTTTGACCGACTTACGCTGTTTTTTTGTGACTTTTGGAGTTTGGTGATAGGACCTTAGACCTTAAACAGTATCCAGCCCTGAAACCACATACGTTGGGTAAATAATAACGTGGAAAATCTAGTGGCCAGGAAAAAGGGTTTTACCCGAAAAACGAGGCGATTTTGTATGAGAAGTGAGCTTTCCGGCGTCTGGCTGACTTAATGTAGGTCTTACGGCAATATCGAGGGCATGCTTCCGATAGAGTTTTTAGCGCTCTACAACTTTGCCTTCAGTGAAACTTTTCGAATCTCTAACTTAAGTGGCTTTTCTGTGAGTTTAAAGATGGTGTATGCTAAGCTATGTTTTGCATATAAATATAAAAGTCCATTTTTGCATAGAAAGAAGTGCTCAAACCAAAAGGTTGAAGAGGACAAACTACCCTTAAAATTCAATTGTACATAAGAAAACACCCTGCCAAATTCGAAATAATCTATATTTCACTTTTCATTGGACCTACGGCGTACCCTATTCCTTAAGTCTAAAATCACCTTTTTAGGCTATGTGGTAGATGGTGATGGACTTCATACAATGTCAGATAAAATAACTGCAGTTACAAATTTCGCGCGACCTCAGAATGTAGACAATGTCCGTTCTTGCATTGGGTTGTGTGGTTACTATAGATCTTTTATATCTAATTTTGCAGCGGTTACATCGCCCCATACCTATTAAAGCAGGACGTGCACTTTAATTGGAACGCTGTACATGAAAACTCTTTTCAAAATCTAAAAGTCACCCTAACTACGGCCCCTGTCTTGGCATTCCCAGACTATATGGTTCATTTTGTTCTTTGCACGGATGCCTCTGCATTAGGGCTGGGTGCTGTATTGATGCAGACGGACGCACTTGGAAAAAAAAGCGCTATTGCGTTCGCGAGTAGAACTTTACTTCCGCCAAAGTCTAATTACTCAGTTACTCACCTGGAATCACTCGCAGTTGTCTGGGCTCTGAATTTTTTTTTAGATTTTATCCTAGGCTATGATATAACCGTATATACTAATCATGCAGCTGTCACTTATATTTTTAAAGGGAAAAACCTTTCAGGAAGACTCGCGCGTTGGTTTTTGACAATACAGGAATTCAATCCAACTTTTAAGTACTTGCCAGGTCGAGCCAATGTTGTGGCTGATGCGCTTTCTAGAAATGTACATGTTGGATTGGTGACGGACAAGTCCCCTGTAGTTCGAAAACTGTTCACTACATGAACTAGCTGTTGCCCAACATCAGCATGACGTGTGGAGTAAAGTGATATATGATTTGGAATCGGGTGACCTGTCAAAATTAATTAAAATGCACATTCCTTTTTCACAATTTTTCTTATCACCTGATCAGGTCCTTTGTAGATTTTGGCCAAATAAACGGACCCCGGTGAACCAATTTGTGATACCTGAGTCATTTGTACCTGTGGTACTGCAACTAGTTCATGATGCTGTAATAGCCGGTCACCCGGGAAAAGAGCGTACTCTTTCTGCGGCCTGCACTCGTTATTTTTGGCCTAAAATGCGGTTAGATATTGACGCATATGTAGCTAAGTGCGTGAAATGTGCTGAGCATAAGGATACGGTGCCAAAGCCAGCACCAATTTTGGAATATCCACCTATTGAGCGTCCCTGGGACATTGTTACTATTGATCTATTACAGCTTCCTTCTAGTCGTCAAGGGTCTAAATACCTGTTAGTATGTGTTGATCACTTCTCAAGGTATGTTGTTTTGGCCCCTGTGATGTATAAAACTGCCAAAGCGATTGCACACGCATTGACCGCCAACTTATTTTGTCCATACTCAACTCCCCGAGTATTAATGAGTGACAATGGCGCAGAATTTAAAAATGCGCTTCTTAATGAAATCTGTGGGCAGTTCAACATCAAACAAACATTCACGGTAACTTATCACCCTGCCAGTAACGGTTTAGTTGAGCGTGCAAACAGGAAAGTCCTGGAAGCTTTGCGCCCAGTTGTTGGTGGCTTGCTTGATAGTTGGGAAGATTGGCCATGTTGCTGCATGCGTTAATTGCAATATTTGTGAGTCGACAGGTCAAACTCCTTATTTTATTATTTTTGGTATGGAAAAAAGACTCCCGTATGACTTGCTTAGTAGCCCTCAAAAACCTGTGTACAATGTTGATGATTATGTTAAATGTCAACTTAAGGTTTTCTCGGAACTATATTCCGGTGTCAGAGATAAATTATAGACTTCTAAGACTTCTATGTGTTCACAACAACACCGGCGCTCTTCACCCGTTCAAATCCGGGTTGGTGACCCTTGTCATGATTCGAGTCCCGGAAAAGACCTCTAAATTAGCTCATAAATATGTGGGTCAGCGCCTGGTAGTTAAGCAGCTCCATGGAAATAAGTTTGATATTTTGGATCCGTGGTTAAATACATTATAAGTCATTCACAGTGATCGACTTAAATGGACCAATACCAAGCCTGATTTATGCTTAGTAGAAACTGCTAGAACTAGCGATGCTACGCGGCTTGACACTAACAAATCTAATTCTCCTGCTGACCAACCAACTCATGCTTATAATTTACGCCCTCGTAATTGATAGCTAGAGTTATGGCTACGAGTTATGTGTTGGTCCCCATGGCTCCGGTACCAGAAACACCAACAGTTCTCTGCTTCTGAATTTTGCAAGGTCCAGAAGGTTGAGAATTGCAGGTTCTTGGTATCAGATACCAGAGCTGCACCGCTGGACATGGTATAGTAATGCCGGAGGGGTAGCTAAGGAGATCGACCACATCCTCGTTAGTACTCGTTGGAGGATCCTCCAGAACTGCAAGGTTTACCGGAGTGCTGAGTTCTTTGGAACAGATCACAGACTTGTTGTTGCTACACTTAAGCTTGATGTCAAGTCCAGAAGAATCTCAAGAGGTAACCATACTGTGTTTCATCTTGAGAAACTGAAGGACTTGACATGTGCTCATGAGTATGCGGTGGCAGTCTCAAATCGGTTTGATGTGCTCGGTGCTCTCGGGGACCCTGTAGAACTGTGGGATACCTTCAAACGTGAAACTCTACAGGCTGCCAAGGAGTGTATTGGGGAGCGCCCGAGGTCAAGGCGTGGTTTTGTCTCGACGGAGACGCTGGAGAAAATCGAGGAGAGTCGCGCTGTCAGGCTGGCTGGGAACCAGGACCAGCACAGGGCTCTGTCACGCCGGACAAGACCCCTCCTGGGGAGAGACAAGGAGAAGTATGTCAGGAGTCTCGCTGAGGATGTCGAGGGTCATTTGAACGCTAATGACCTCCGACCCGCCTACCGAGCCCTGAAGAAGCTCCGTTCCAAGTCTCCTTCTCGGGCGAGTGCTATTCGAACAGCAGATGGGCGCCTCGTGTCGGACATGGATGGGCAGATGGCTCGTTGGGCTGAGTACTTTGGGCAGTTGTTCACGGTGGACCCTCCAACTGAGCAGCTTCACACCACTGGGTTACAGGCAGTGGATGCCGATCCTCCCATTGACGAAACCGCACTCTCTCTTGACGAAGTCAGAGAGGCTGTAGCAAAGTTGAAGGGTGGAAAGGCAGCTGGTGTTTGTAATATCAGTGCGGAGCTCCTCAAAGCTGGGGGTGAGGCCATGATCCGCGGGTTGCATGCTGTCCTGACTGCCGTGTGGCAATCAGGTACCATTCCTCCTGACTGGAAAAGGGGGCTGGTCGTCCCTATCTGGAAAGGGAAAGGGGACCGTCAGGACTGCAACAATTACCGCGGTATTACACTGCTCAGCGTACCAGGCAAGGTGCTTGCCCATCTATTGCTGACACGAATTCCCAGTCATCTGGTGAAGCATCAGAGATCTCAGCAGTCTGGGTTCACGCCTGGTAAGTCAATAACGGACCGTATCCTAGCGCTTCGTGTCCTGGTGGAACACCGACGTGAGTTTCGACAGGGGATGCTTGCAGCCTATGTTGATCTCAAGAAGGCGTTTGACTCAGTGCATCGTGAGTCACTCTGGGATCTTCTGCGACTTCGAGGGATTCCTGCAAGGACTATTGGTTTGATAACTGGTCTGTATTCTGGGACTGAGAGTGCTGTGAAGTGTGGGGCAGGTGTGTCCAGCTTCTTTCCTGTGAATACAGGAGTGAGGCAAGGGTGCGTCCTTGCCCCATCACTTTTCAACGCTTGTATGGACTGGGTATTGGACAAGGTTGTAGATCAAAGTGATTGTGGAGCATCTGTCGGCAACACCAAGATCACTGATCTTGTTTTTGCCGATGATGCAGTAATCTTTGCTGAGTCGCTGGAGGTCCTGGTGATGGCTCTCGAGGCGCTGCACGAGGAGGCAAAGCCTTTGGGACTTGAGGTCTCCTGGACCAAGACCAAGGTCCAGGTGTTTGGAGACTTACTAGATGAAACAGTACAGTCTGTTCATGCGTGTGGCGAGGACATTGAGATCTTGGAAAGTTTTACATACCTTGGTAGCGCAGTCCATAATGGCGGCGGGTCACGTCAAGAAGTCCTACGGCGGATTGGCATAGCCCACGGTGTTATGGACTCGCTCAGTGGGAGTATTTGGCGTTGTCGGTACCTGTGCAGGAGAACAAAGATCCGGATCTTCAAGTCGCTTGTGATCCCTGTCTTACTCTATGGTTGTGAGAAATGGACACTAAATAGTGATTTGAAGAGACGAATTAATGCCTTTGGTAATAAGTGTCTTCGCAGAATCATGGGGTATCGCTGGGATGATTACGTGTCAAATCAGCGATTGCACCGTGAGACTGAATCGAGGCCTATTACCTGCATAGTCCGTCAGCGCCAACTTCGGCTATATGGGCATGTGGCACGGTACCCTGAAACCGATCCTTCCCATCGGGTTGTATCTGTAAGAGACAATCCGGCGTGGAGGAGGCCAAGGGGGCGCCCACAAGGCTCGTGGCTGGGGCAAGTTGATGTTTCTTGTCGAGAGCTGCTTGGTATGGGAAAGGAGCCTGCATGGGAACTCGCGCGTGGTGACCCCCGGGAGTGGCGTCGTAGGGTGGGCGAGGCGACGCGCCCCCCGGCGTATGCCCCCAATGATTGATTGATTGAATTGATAGCTTATCTTTTTCATTGCCTTTCTTGAACAGCTCTCGAGCATGATATTTGGTATAGGAATAAATGTATGAGGATCTGGAAGAACTTAGTTAAAGGTACTTTTAACTAACCTTCTTAACTTCCTCTATTGATATACTCATCCATTTAAATTGCATGGATATTAACAAACTTGAAGATCAAGTAGACGATCTTGCCTCTTTTGCTAATGAGGAACATCCTCAGTAAGAACTTACAAACATATACTAACAAATATGGTTGATGCAGCGCGAGAAAGGGTCAGTTCTTCACTCTTTCCTGTTATTGAGTTTATGCATGCCTTGGAAATAATGAAGTATAATTGCAAGTTGACACCTTTCTTTGCTTTAAATGGTATTCAACTCTATTACCCTCTTCTTGAATCAGTGAGAACGTCAGATGCCGTTGTTGAACATGTTTTTTTCCATCCGAACATGTGTTTGAAGCTCACAAAGTATAGACTAATATTAATAATAAATAAATAAATAAAGGATTAGGTTTATATGGAAATAATTGTTTTTAAATTTCTTGGATAGGTGCCGTACAAAATATTTGAACCTGTATTTTTTCCCCGCATCTCTCTTTGCCTTTTTACCTATAACCAGTGACGGTATTTGTGAAGTGGTGCTAACTCAGGCAAATGCTTCTCAGGCCTTATCGTTGTGTCCTTACACCCCCACTTGATTTCACGACCATTCTTTTACAAAAACATTCTATGTGTATGTAGTATGTCACGAAGGTGCAGTGTGTCAGAAAGTTTCCGATCATTTCGCAATTCCTATTGTTTGTTATTTGCGCTCTGACTATTTGAATACCTTTCCTGAAAAAAAACTGCATGAAGGACTTGTAGCAAATTTCACTGCTCGACTTTTCCCTATTGACAGCTTGAAGTATATAAATTTATCAAGCATTAATATGTCACTAATACCATTTCTGAGCTTACATTCCCTAATTTCTCAGAATTGGAAACAGCCGTACAGGACTCTTTAACTGTCTACCTTAACCCAGCTGTTCATTTTCCTTCCAAGATTATGCCAATCATAATCATCATCATCATAGTAATTCCACTTTGCCTTGTTGTTAGGAAGGCCCTATCCTTGTATGTTCTCCTGAAGGGCAATATCCGACAAAATCAGGTGAGTACATAATTGTAACATGTTTAGGTACATGTCTCTAGGACGGCGCGAGGACGCGCTGGGTAGGTGACCGATCAATGTTGGCTTTATAGGCACATATGTTTATCCCTACATGTACATCTCATGCATGTACCTTTTCTGCTAATAACTTCCATGTTTAAGATTATTTATATGACGTGTCACGCCCATGTCACGTCATCTACCACAAGCCATAAGAGGACAGCACCTCACGGTTACGGCCACACCTTGATACCCCGGGTGGGCACCCACTGGCCACGCCCTGCCTCGCCCTGTGGAGAAACCAGACGCGACGCCAGAAAGATAAAGGCGGTCTGCGTGTGTGGACGTGTGTGCGACACCTGGACATTGTTGTGGTGAATACATTATTTGTGGTGCTCTGTGATTTAACAAAGAACTTTAATTACAACGTGCTGTATACGGTCGATTCACTCTGTTCAATAAATAATAATAATTATTATAAAACCACCTTGTGTTTCCCTACGACTTGCCCCTTGGCCTGTGATCACGCTTATCCTTGCTTATTCAAACGTAAGTATATGTTATCTCATACGTAGTGACGTATGTATGGGCCTAACAATATTAGCATCTGTAATAGTAGTGCTAATAGTAGTAGTTGTAGTAGTAGTAGTAG
>JACEEZ010004348.1:160210-165210 GCA_016584305.1 Chionoecetes opilio | reverse complement strand
ACCCCCATCTATTCCCTCACCCATCACCCATCACCCCCCCACACATTCACTCACCCATCAACCCACACCCATTACCCATCATTCCACCCATTCACTCACCCATTACCCATCACCCTACATCAAGGTTTCCTCAATTCTCGCAACCCACTTTTTTTCACAGTCTCGCTAATAGGCTGCTAAAAAAAAAAAAAAAGTGATCGGATCATCTCATAAGTGGGCTTAAAATCTTCCCCTGCTCGACCCGGTTCCAAAAATGTGCCACATGAGGGGATTCCGCCACAGGGGGGGCACCTATCGCGGACAGACAGACAGACAGACAGACAGACACACAGACAGACACACACACACACACACACACACTTTCGCTTATTTATTATAGAAATATATATAATATTTTATATATATATAATTATATATATATAAAAATTTTATATATATATATATATATATATATATATATATAGATAAATATATAATATATTTTAATAATATATTTTATTTTATTATATTTTATATATATATATATATATATATATATATATATATATATATATATATATATATATTTATATATATCATAAAGATTTTACAAACTGTTGGTATGCAAATCCTAATTTTTTAATCTATAATTTTTCCCGTATTTCCCAAGACACTGTTAAGAGGCCAAAGAGAAGGAATACAAAGGAATACAAAGGAAGAACAGACAGCAACAGCCCTACTGGGCAAAAAGAGGCTGTCTGTGTGACTACTTTCTACCACTATAGTGTATACGTGTTAGAGGTAAAAGAATAGTAAAGTTGAAGGCTCCTCCCCACCCACCTCTCCCTCCGGGCGAGGCCGGCAGGAAAAAAGTGAGAGAAAAAACATCATACAGTATAGAAAAACTACCATGGCATTTTATAGGAAAGATTGAAGGAGAGATACTCTAAACTAAAGCTAACGCTACATAAAGAAGAGTTTACGTAGGGCCGAAGTAATCGAGTTGGGCAGTTGTTGCTAAGTATTTATCTAGTTTGTTCTTAAACGCCTCAACCGTGTTAGTATTAACTAATTGGGCTGGAAGAGAGTTCCATATATTGACAACTCCTTTAAAGAAAAAGTGCTTCGCTTCATATGACCGAAATTACTTACCAATGATCTTGTATCCATTACTACCAGTAGTGCTTGTCTAATCAATATTCAAATAGTCGTTTATGTTAACATTATCGACGCCATGGAACATTTTAAACAATTTTATTAAGCCTCCTCGCAACCTACGTTTTGACAAACTGAACAAGTTAAGTTCCTTCAATCGCTCTTCGTATGGCTTGTTTCGCAAGCGCGGAATTATTTTAGTAACTTTTCTTTGTACTCTCTCCAGTTTGATTATATCTGTTCGATAGTAGGGTGACCAGAACTGAACGCAATATTCAAGATGAGGACGTACGATCGCATTGAAAAGTTTATGAATGACTTTTTCAGACTTATATTCGAAAGTTCTTCCTATGAAACCAGTTAATTTGTTAGCCCTCTTAAAAACTTCTGAACAATGTTTACTGGGCTTGAGGTCGTTGCTTATAATAATCCCCAAGTTTGTTTCAAGGAGGAGGAGGAGGAGGGAAAGAGAGGGGCAAAGATGAAAATAGGAAAGGACAATGAACTTGCTTTAATTTGAGTAATCAAATCCCGCTGATAAAACAATTAATCTCTCACTTTTTTATCATTACCATCTTACATAACGTAAGCAAATTTACAAGGGAAAATATGTTAGAGGTGAGACTGGTACGAGGAATGGAAATGAAGGGAAAAAAGAAAGAAAAAACAATTGAGGGATGATGGAAGGAAGGCTTAAATACAAGGTATATCATAAAACTGGGAAAGGACTCGAGTAAAGAGAGAAAGCAGGAAAAGGGGTAAAATACTAAGAAAGTGATGATGAAAGTGATGAACACGAAAAAAAGGAAAATATGAGCAAAAAAATTGAAGAAACTTAGAAAAATAAAAATACGATGGAACAAAACCTTTATTAGAAGAGAAAGCAGGAGTAATTAAGCGTGGGCGCATGCGCTAGTGAGATAATGAGAGAGACAGATAAAGAGAGAAATAGAGATAGAGAGAGAGATGAGGATGAGAGTGAGGGAGAAAGAGAGAGACTGAGTGAGAGAAGAGAGAGAGAGAACAAAAAAAGGAAGAGAAAGAGAGAGAGAGAGAGAGAGGAGAGAGAGAGAGAGAGAGAGAGAGAGAGAGAGAGAGAAAAAAAAAAAAAGATAAAGAGAGAGAGAGATAGATAGACCTGGAATCTCTGAGGAGGATGTCGTGGCTTCTCGACGGTAGGGAGCTAGAAATCCTCTACAAGGCGCAGGTTCGCTCCTCCTTGGAGTACGCGTGCCTCGTGTGGGGCGGCGCGGCCAATAAACACCTCGCCCTCCTGGACAAGGTTCAGGCCTGAGCGGTGAGGATCATCGAAAACACCAATGCCGGACAAGAGCCACATATCACCACCCCCCAACACCGACGTGACGTTGCAGGACTCACCGTGGTGTTCAAGGTGCAGGTGAAGCGTGTGAGTTACCTTTAGGCATTGTGGCAGCCATACCGCCTGGCTCCGGTCACCATCCGTGCTGTCGCTCTGGCTCCTGGTGAGCCATTACAGCCCCGCTGCCGTACGTGGCACCACCAGCGCCAGTTCACAAACACATATATCAGTTGGTGGAACACGCTGATATCACAAACAGAATTTTACGGAGTGAGTGCCCAGGAATTCAAAGTGATGGTGAACAACTGGTTGCTGGGCAGGGCTGAGTGATAGTGATAAAGTTATTATTATAAGGACCAGAGTAAAACTTTAAGATAGGGAGCATGAAGAATGTAACCTTTAGTCTGTAAGTTACTATGCTACAATGTAATGTTGAATGTAACTTCTCTGTAAGCTGTTAATTAATTTGTATAATAAAAAAAAAAAAAAAAAAAAAAAAGTGGATCAGCCATGGTTTGGCTATCGTTGCCGTGTTGCTGCCGAGGACAAGTACTCAGCGTGGCTTCGCTACAAGCGGAACCCGACTCGGCGCAACAAGGACCTGCACCGAGCGGCCTGCAGGAGGATGGTGGTGTCCAGCAAATGGGCCATGAAAAAGTGGGAAGAGGACCTGCGCCGCAAACTACGAGGCCCAGGCGTGGGGAACAAGGCTTGGTGATCCCTGGTTAAGGAAAAACAGGGAATCACCCGCCAAGATTCAATTCCTCCCCTCACCAAGCAGGACGGAACAACGGCCGTCAGCAGCAAGGAAAAGGCTCAGCTGCTGGCTAATCTCTTCTTTGCAAAGATGAAGGTGGAGGCCCCCCGGCAGCTCCCGCCTCGTCTGGAGCAGCAGTGTGAAGAGACAGTCCACAAGGTGGAGGTGACGCAGGCTCAGGTCGAGCACATCCTGCGAGGGCTCGACACCAAAAAAGCCACCGGCCCTGATGACGTCAGCCCGCACTTGTTAAAAGAGTGCGCCCGGGAGCTGTCTGTCCCTCTCACCACAATCTTCACTGCCTGCCTGCAGGAAAACATCTGGCCTTCAGTGTGGAAGGAGGCTCGAGTGGTTCCTGTTCACAAGAGGAATTCCAGATCTGACCCCAAAAACTAAAGGCCCATCTCCTTGCTGTCTGTTGTGGGGAAAGTGTTAGAGAGGATCGTGGCAGAGGTAATTTGTCGTCACCTCGCGGCGACAACTACCTCCTCTCGGACCAACAGTTTGGGTTCAGACCTGGACGGCCCACCTCTGACCTGCTGATGCTCCTTACCCGAAACTGGCAGGACGCCCTGGATGACGACCAGGACACTGTCGTGGTGGCCCTTGACATAGCGGGGGCCTTCGACAGGGTGTGGCACGGAGGCCTTCTCGAAAAACTCCGAGCCAAAGGTATCCAGGGTGACCTCCTGCTGCTCCTGGGGAACTACCTGCAGGGAAGAACCCTCCAGGTCGTCGTCAACGGGCAGGCCTCTGAGTCCTTAACAATGGAAGCATCAGTCCCACAGGGCTCTGTGCTGGGGCCAGTCCTGTGGACTGGACGTGGACGATCTTCTCCGCCAGCTGCCAGCAGTCTCGGCTTGTGCTGATGACTGTACTCTCTCCTGCTCCTACCCGCGACATGACAGCGGGCGTGCTGCTGATGAGATCAATCAGCAGCTGAGTATTATACAGGAGTGGGGTACACGTTGGCAGGTGACCTTTGCTCCGGATAAGACACAGGCAATGGTGGTCTCTCGGTCCCCTGCTGCCGGGCCAGCAGTGGAAGGGAGGCTGCGGTTTGGTGGCGTTCCTCTCCCACTCCAAGAAGCCGTCAAAGTTCTGGGAGTAGAGGTGGACCGAGAGCTAAGGTTTGACGGCCACATCAAACACATTGCAAAAAAGGCCTCTCACAGGGTCTCTGCCCTGCGAAGAGTAGCCAGCTTCCTCGACAGGGGAGGGAAGCTCTTGCTCTATAAGGCCAAGATACGGCCTTACTTAGAGTACGCCGCTCTCTCCTGGATGTCGTGTGCAGCCTCGCACACTAGGAGGCTGGACAGCATCCAGCGTCGAGCCCTGCGATTGGTGGATGCTGCAGACCCCCAGCCCAACCCGAGCCGGTGAGTCCCCTCGACTCACTGGAACACTGCAGGGACGTCGCGGCGCTTGTGGTATTCCACAAGGCACAGGTGCAGGGAGTGCCACACCTGGCTGGGTTACGACAGCCTCCGAGAATCGCCACGCGAAGCACGAGAACGGTGCTTACCAGTGGTGATGCAGTGGAGGTGCCGCGTTCCCGTGCCAGCCAGCACCAACGCACCTTTGTGGGCCGCGTCTCTAGGATGTGGAACATTTTCACGGCCGCCGTCCCTCACATCCAGGAGATGAACACACAAAGTGTAAAGTTGGCGGCCAATCGTGGAGGACAGTCGAAGCCCACCCGCTGACGCTAGTGATACCGTGACACTTAGTGAAAAGCAAACGGGTGTCTCAAACAAACACTTTAGTGATGCATATATGTATATAATG
>JACEEZ010004348.1:145210-147710 GCA_016584305.1 Chionoecetes opilio | reverse complement strand
GTCAGCTGGACAAGGGTGAAATTCTTACAGTTCTCCATTCTATCTTCACGATTTCTTTTTCTTCATTTTCGCCGTCGTGTTGATGTTATGCAGTGAAGGCACGGCAGAAGCATAAGAAATAACCCCCAACAAGTATTCTTTTTCATTTTTTGCATTTATCATATGGATTTTTTACAAATTTATTTTCTCTTAGATTTGTGTGACGACGGAGAAGTGATTTATTTTTCTCCACTTTACTTATCACTTTCAGTTCATTGTCCCTCACTTTTTTTGGGTCATTTCATCAGGAAGAAGTGTCAATTGAACCAAAACAGCCTTCTTTTACCATTCCTCGGTACTTCTGTTCATTAGTCTCCCCTTCTTTCGTTCCTTAGCTACACTCCTCGCCGTTCAATAGCGTTCCTTCATTTCTCACTAATTTCCTTCAACTTCCCGCGGATTTCCGTCACCGCCATTTGAATTTCCTCACTTCCAGTCAACCAATTTCTTTCACACGGTACACTTGTTTCGTATTCTTTGTTCCTTCCTTCCTTTTCGTACATACGTATATCTATCTTTACCACGCACTAGGGCCGAACATTTTCTGCCAAAGGTGCTGACGAGTCTTTCACGAGAGGGAGGGATATTTGGAGAGATCGGTGTTGGACTGCCTCACAACACACAGACTCACACACACAAACACATACAGACACTCACACACACACACATGAATACACACATCCAGACACTCACACACACACACACGAATACACACATCCAGACACACACACAAACACACACACACACACACACACACACAAACACACTCTCACACACACATGCACACACACATACACACACACACTTTCACGCACATACAGACACCAAATGCGACACTAAAATCAGGACCCAAGTGTAGTCGTTGTGGTCGACGTCGTTTTCTTAAGATCGTGTTGAGTTTGATTCTGGTCTCAGTGTTGGTGGGAAAAAAAGGAGGCAAGCACGTGGGTGAGGGGATAGGAAAAGGAGGAAGAATGCGGGAAGACGTGAATGAGTGTCAGTGAGTGAGTTGGGGTGTTCTATAATGAATCCTGTCTTATTTTTCTTTCCCTTTTCAATTAGTTTCAGGTTAAGGAGAATGAACACATTTTAAGTCATTTACGTTCTCCTAATTGTTCAGCTTTTTTAGTTTTATCAGTATATGTTGTTTTTCAGGCATCTATATGTCATCGATATCTCTTGTCTCAGTTTATGACAACGCGCGCACACACACATACACACACACACACACACACACACACACACACACACACACACACACACACACACACACACACACACACACACACACACACACACACACACACACACACACACACACACACACACACACACATACATACATACACACACATACACACACACACACACACACACACACACACACACACACACACACACACACACACACACACACACACACACACACACATACATACACACACATACACACACACAGTGGGCCATGAGTACTTTTAAATATGTACATTGATGAAACCATAAGATGGCATACAAAAATTTCCATACACACACACACACACACACACACACACACACACACACACACTACACACACACACACACACACACACACACACACACACACACACACACACACACACACACACACACACACAACACATACACACATACACTCACACACACACACACACAACGGACTAAATGGCAGACTAGAAGTAGACTTGGCAGCATCGCTGAGACTAGCAATCCTGCGGAGACAATGAGATGTCAGGGCTGCGAAAGAACTGTGCAGGATAAAAAGGAGGAGGAGGAACAATGAGAATGGAATGGGGAGAAGGAGGAACAAGAGATAAGGAGGAGGAGTAAAAGGGTCATAAGTGAAGGAAGGCATGAGGAGTAGAGAGAAACGGAAGCACAAGAAAAATATGTGTAAATGAGGAAGAAGATGAGGAAAAAGAGGAAGATAATGAATACATACATAGGAGGAATACTTAGGAAGGGGAGGTAAAGGAAGAGCATGAGGAGGTCAGAGTAGCGTTGCAGTGAAGGACTGTCATCGTCACAACTCGGCCGCCGCAGGATGCACAAAATATAATGATAATAACCAAAAAAGTAATCACAATATTAATAATAATAATGATACTACTTATATTAATATTAAAGATACACACACATACACACACACACACATACACACACAGACACACACACACACACACACACACACACACACACACACACACACACACACACACACACACACACACACACTCACACACACATACACACACACACAGACACACACACACTCACACACACATACACACACACATACACACACACACTTATATATATATACACCATGACACACAACATCGTGTTTTTCGCTGTTGCACCACTAATACCATCACCATCTCCCATGATCAGTAACTCCCTTACTTCTTTTATGATTTCTAAACATTATATACATCCGTCTTTT
>JACEEZ010004348.1:132500-137500 GCA_016584305.1 Chionoecetes opilio | reverse complement strand
CATCGGCACATATTTACTGCCACAAGCCAGTCTGTTCATTAACCTTATGTAACACACTTTAACGCTGAACACGTTTTCACCATAACCATTTTTTCTTGGTAAGTATCTCTCCAAAACAAGACATGTGTAAAAACAAGAGCAAATGCAACATAAGAAAGAGCAAAAGCAACAACAAAATCCACAAACAACATATAAGCAAAACAATCACAAAAAAACCCAGCAACAGCACAACACAATCAACAGCAATAAACAAGAGCAACAACATAAAAGCAAAAACCACAATAAACACCACAAGCAGCAACAACTAGCAGGAAAGTAAGAGGAGCCAATGACTGCGGCCCAAAACTCGCCCCACCACTGACGCGACGAAAAACCCGAAATGTAGCGAAAGAAAACGAGTCGCGTGCCACAAGCATCGAGTGTGGCGGTGGTGGTGGTGGTGGTGGTAGTGGTGATGATGGTGGTGGCGAGGAGGTAACTGATCCGCGGGGGAGAGCATCTGCTGCAATCCAGTTCGGGAAGACCCAGATTACTAGTGTTTTTGCCGAGCTTTTTCCCTCACAGCGGCCAGGCACGAAAGGCAAGACATGCACGAAGACGCTACTAACCACTCTACTTGAAAAAAAGACAAAAATAAGCAGTCTTCCCCACTAGAGTTGGTGTAGAGTGACGCACAGCATATAATAAGCATGTACACAAAACATCGCGTCTTTATAATAATGTTAAGAGATAGGATGCTCAATTTATTTTTCCTTTAACCCCTTCACGCCCAGATTTTCCCTTTGCTATATAAAATTGTCTGTTGTTACCCATAAAATTACGATAAGTAGCTTAATATACCAAATTAGCTAGTGGACAAGGATACTGAATAGGTCATATCTATAAAATATTGCTTATATTCATTAAAATTGTCTAATGATACCCAAATTACAATGTTGAAATTACGTTGTGGGCCACAAGGGATTAAGTCTATGTAACTATATGTAACTATATATAACTATAACTATATGTAACTATATGTAACTATATATAACTATAACTATATGTAACTATATATAACTATAACTATATGTAACTATATATAACTATAACTATATGTAACTATATGTAACTATATATAACTATAACTATATGTAACTATATATAACTATAACTATATGTAACTATATAAACTATAATATGTAAAAATATATGTAACTATAATAACTATAACTATATGAACTATATATAACTATAATATGTAACATATATATAACTATAACTATATGTAACTATATATAACTATAACTATATGTAACTATATATAACTATAACTATATGTAACTATATATAACTATAACTATATGTAACTATATATAACTATAAAATATATGTAAAATATATTAAAATATAACTTAATGTAAATATATATAACTATAAATATGTAACTATATGTAAACTAATTAACTATAACTATATGTAACTATATATAAACATAACTATATGTAACTATTATAACATAACATATGAACTATAATAAATATAACAATGTAACTATATGTAACTATATTAACTATAAAATGTAACTATATATAACTATAAAAATTATGAACTATATATAACTATAACTATATGTAACTATATGTAACTATATATAACTATAACTATATGTAACTATATATAACTATAACTATATGTAACTATATATAACTATAACTATATGTAACTATATATAACTATAACTATATGTAACTATATATAACTATAACTATATGTAACTATATATAACTATAACTATATGTAACTATATGTAACTATATATAACTATAACTATATGTAACTATATATAACTATAACTATATGTAACTATATATAACTATAACTATATGTAACTATATGTAACTATAACTATATGTAACTATATATAACTATAACTATATGTAACTATATGTAACTATAACTATATGTAACTGTATATAACTATAACTATATGTAACTATATATAACTATAACTATATGTAACTATATATAACTATAACATATGGGAACATATGAAAATAAACTATATAAACTAAATATATTAAAATTTAATAACTATAACATATTGTAAATATATAAAACTATAACTATATGTAACTATATAAAAACATAAACATATGTAACTATATATAACTATAAACATAGTATAATATATATAACTATAGTAACTGTATATAACTATAACTATAGTAATATATATAACTATAACTATATGTAACTATATATAATATAAAAATAGTAACATTATAACTATAACTAATGATATATATAACTATAACTATATGTAACTATATATAACTATAACTATATGTAACTATATAACTAAAATATATGTAACTATAACTATATGTAACTATATATAACTATAACTATAGTAAAACTAAAAATATAACTAATAAAACTATAAATTAAAATATATAAACTAACTATGTAACTATATATAAAATATAGACTATATAACTATAACTATATGTAATTTTATAACTATAACTATATGAACTAATATAACTTAACTAATGAACTATATTAACTATAAATATATGTAACTATATATAACATAACTATATGTAACTATATATAACTATAACTATATGTAACTATATATAACTATAACTATATGTAACTATATATAACTATAACATATTTAACTAAATAAATAAACTATATGAACAATATTAAAATTTAAATATAACTAATTAACTATATTATAAACTATAAATATATGTAACATATATACTATAACTATATGTAACTATATATAACTATTTAAATATATGTAACTATATTAACTATAACTATATGTAACTATATATAACTATAACCTATATGTTAACTATATAACTATAACCCATATGTAACTATATTAACTATACTATTGTAACTATATAAACTATAACTATATGTAAAACTATATATAACTATAACTATATGTAACTATATATAACTAAATATATGTAACTATATATAACTATAACTATATGTAACTATATATAACTATAACTATATGTAACTATATATAACTATAATATATGTAAAATATATATAACTAAACTAATGTAACTTATGTAAAATATTAACTATATTAATATAATAAACTATAACTATATGTAAAATATATGAACTATAACTATATGTAAAATAATATAACTTTTAACTATATGTAAACTATATTAACTAAACTTATGTAACTATATATAAAATAAAACTATATGAACTATATATTAACTATAACTATATGTAACTATATAACTAAAAAAACTATATGTAACTATATGTAACTATAACTATTATAACTATATATAACTATAACTATATGTAACTATATGTAACTATAACTATATATAACTATATATAACTATAACTATATGTAACTATATATAACTATAACTATATGTAACTATATATAACTATATATAACTATAACTATATGTAACTATATGTAACTATAACTATATGTAACTATATATAACTATAACTATATGTAACTATATATAACTATAATAATGAAAATATATTAAACTATAACATATGTAACCCATATATAATTATAACTATATGTAACATAATATATTAACTATAAACTATTTTGTAACTATAATATAAACTATATGTAATTATAAACTATAACTATATGTAACTATATTAACTATAACTTATGTAAAATATATATAACTATAAATAACTATATGTAACTATATAAAACTATAAAATATAGTAAATATATAACTATAACTATATGTAACTATATATAACTATAACTATATGTAACTATATATAACTATAACTATATGTAACTATATATAACTATAACTATATGTAACTGTATATAACTATAACTATATGTAACTATATATAACTATAACTATATGTAACTATATATAACTATAACTATATGTAACTATATATAACTATAACTATATGTAACTGTATATAACTATAACTATATGTAACTATATATAACTATAACTATATGTAGCTATATATAACTATAACTATATGTAACTATATATAACTATAACTATATGTAACGCGATGGAGGCAATTCTAAGCTGGTGTTCAAGTAGCAATTTTCGAGCAAAGGAAATATTATAAGATGCACAGCCCTGCACGGGATCTAAATTGAGGTTATCCGCGGACACTACCTATGCAACGGTGATTGGTGTCAGGTAGCGACAAGTTATACACCGCCTCTCCTTGAGCCACGACGGTACGACTTGTTCTGTTAGGGGAAGGTGTTGTTTTTGCATCGGGTACTAAGATCAACGACCGAAGATTAATAAGATTACTAATATGTGCAAGCACGTGTACAAGCACGCAGGCACACAAACAATAAAACAAACAAACACACACACACACACACACACCCACACACACACACATACACCCATACACACCCACACCCACACACACACCCACACCCACACCCACACCCACACCCATACCCACACCCACACCCACACACACACACACACACACACACTCACACTCACACTCACACTCACACTCACAACCCACCCACACACACACACACCACACACACACACACACACACACACACACACACACACACACACCAACCCACATACACACACACACCCACACACAACCACACCCACACCACAACCACACCCACACACACACACACATATCCACACCCACACCCCACACCCACACCCACAAACACACCCACACCCACACCCACACCCACACCCACACCCACACCCACCCACACCCACACCACACCCACCCACACCACACCCACACCCACACCCACACACCCCCACCCCCACTACCACCTCCACCCCCACCCCGCCCACCCAACCCACAACCACACCCACACCCACCCACCCACACCCCACACCCACACCCACACCACACCCACACCCACACCACACCCACACCCACACCCCACACCCACCACCCCACCCACACCCACACCCCACACCACACCCACACCCACAACCCCAACCCACACACAACAC
>JACEEZ010004348.1:125000-127500 GCA_016584305.1 Chionoecetes opilio | reverse complement strand
ATTCGCCAAACTATCAAAATAACGGTGACTAAATATATATAAAAACATTAAGAAGTCTGCGAAAATATCCTTTCGTTTTACACAAATTATCTATAATAAGTTTTTGTATATATTGACACCCAACTCGTTTTATTTCATCTATAGGAATGTTATTTGCATTATCGATTATTTATATCTTGCAGTTATTGAGGCACGTTAAAGCTAATTTATATTATTTCCTGCTTACCCTGATCTACCCTTATATTCTATTGAAAGCAGCTGATGTTTACCCATTGACCCTCTATCAACCCCATTCACTACCTTATTTACCCCTGCCTTAAATCTTTCTATCGTATTTGCGCTTACTACCTGATTGCTAAGCTTGTTCCTCTCCTCCACTATCTACTAGTTATTATCTATTAGCCAGTTCTTACCTATTCCTTCTTAAACCTGACTGTTAAGATTGTTCCTCTCACCTACCAGTCTATTATTAGTTAGCCAGTTCTTACCTATTGCTTTCTTAAACCTGACTGTTAAGATTGTTCCTCTCACCTACCAGTCTATTAGTTAGCCAGTTCTTACCTATTACTTTCTTAAACCTGACTGTTAAGATTGTTCCTCTCACCTACCACTCTATTAGTTAGCCAGTTCTTACCTATTACTTTCTTAAACCTGACTGTTAAGATTGTTCCTCTCACCTACCAGTCTATTAGTTAGCCAGTTCTTACCTATTGCTTTCTTAAACCTGACTGTTAAGATTGTTCCTCTCACCTACCAGTCTATTAGTTAGCCAGTTCTTACCTATTACTTTCTTAAACCTGACTGTTAAGATTGTTCCTCTCACCTACCACTCTATTAGTTAGCCAGTTCTTACCTATTACTTTCTTAAACCTGACTGTTAAGATTGTTCCTCTCACCTACCAGTCTATTAGTTAGCCAGTTTTACCTATTGCTTTCTTAAACCTGACTGTTAAGATTGTTCCTCTCACCTACCAGTCTATTAGTTAGCCAGTTCTTACCTATTGCTTTCTTAAACCTGACTGTTAAGATTGTTCCTCTTACCTACCAGTCTATTAGTTAGCCAGTTCTTACCTATTGCTTCTTAAACCTGATGTTAAGATTGTTCCACTCACCTACCACTCTGTTAGTTAGCCAGTTCTTACCTATTGCTTTCTAAAACCTGACTGTTAAGATGTTCCTCTCACCTACCAGTCTATTAGTTAGCCAGTTCTTACCATATTACTTTCTTAAACCTGACTGTTAAGATGTTCCTCTCACTACCACTCTATTAGTTAGCCAGTTCTTACCTATTGCTTTCTTAAACCTGACTGTTAAGATTGTTCCTCTCACCTACCAGTCTATTAGTTAGCCAGTTCTTACCTATTACTTTCTTAAACCTGACTGTTAAGATGTTCCTCTGACCTACCAGTCTATTAGTTAGCCAGTTCTTACCTATTACTTCTTAAACCTGACTGTTAAGATTGTTCCTCTCACCTACCACTCTATTAGTTAGCCAGTTCTTTCCTATACTTTCTTAAACCTGACTGTTAAGATTGTTCCTCTCACCTACCACTCTATTAGTTAGCCAGTTCTTACCTATTACTTTCTTAAACCTGACTGTTAAGATTGTTCCTCTCACCTACCACTCTATTAGTTAGCCAGTTCTTACCTATTCCTTTCTTAAACCTGACTGTTAAGATTGTTCCTCTCACCTACCACTCTATTAGTTAGCCAGTTCTTACCTATTACTTTCTTAAACCTGACTGTTAAGATTGTTCCTCTCACCTACCAGTCTATTAGTTAGCCAGTTCTTACCTATTCCTTTCTTAAACCTGACTGTTAAGATTGTTCCTCTCACCTACCAGTCTATTAGTAGCCAGTTCTTACCTATTCCTTTCTTAAACCTGACTGTTAAGATTGTTCCTCTCACCTACCAGTCTATTAGTTAGCCAGTTCTTACCTATTCCTTTCTTAAACCTGACTGTTAAGATTGTTCCTCTCACCTACCAGTCTATTAGTTAGCCAGTTCTTACCTATTACTTTCTTAAACCTGACTGTTAAGATTGTTCCTCTCACCTACCACTCTATTAGTTAGCCAGTTCTTACCTATTACTTTCTTAAACCTGACTGTTAAGATTGTTCCTCTCACCTACCAGTCTATTAGTTAGCCAGTTCTTACCTATTACTTTCTTAAACCTGACTGTTAAGATTGTTCCTCTCACCTACCACTCTATTAGTTAGCCAGTTCTTACCTATTACTTTCTTAAACCTGACTGTTAAGATTGTTCCTCTCACCTACCACTCTATTAGTTAGCCAGTTCTTACCTATTACTTTCTTATAAACCTGACTAAGATTGTTCCTCTTCACACTACCACTCTATTAGTTAGCCAGTTCTTACCTATTACTTTCTTAAACCTGACTGTTAATATTGTTCCTCTCACCTACCAGTCTATTAGTTAGCCAGGTCTTTCCTATTCCTCTCCTAAATCTGAACTTATCTGACTTGAACCCATTGTTACG